>OMKP01068919.1:0-12132 GCA_900302375.1 Bathygadus melanobranchus | reverse complement strand
TGGTAGATGCTGCTGTGGAACTACATCATCTATATCAGACGTCCTGCCGATTCCACCAACTTTTTTTTGTACCAGTGAACGTCTGGGCCCGGCCCCCGCGCGCGTCTCCCCACACCGGCAGACGTCGACAGACTGTGTAGATTTGGGACAATTGTCTTTTTTTCAGGCCGGTCCGCTATGCTCCATACTGTACGCAAAGCCCGCATGCAATCCCAATCACAAAACCCACTCGCACATCACATTCAACTGTCACATCCACATGCTGTAAGCGGATCCCAGTGCGCCCCAGACGGTGTGATTTCAAGGATCACTGCACGACAGATTATGAACACTAATCCTTCGGGGCTATCTGTTAAGAGACAAGTTGTACTCGTAGCAGCTTTTGAACGCAAGTTTGCCGGTGAAAGTACAAATTGTGTGTGTTTGTGTTTGTGTTAGTGTTAGTGTGTGTGTGTGTGTGTGTGTGTACGGCGCACAATGCAAAAAAGTTTGAGGTTCCATATGTTCCGGAAGCGTTTTAATGACAAATTAACTGCAATGGCATTTAATCTCTCCATACATAGGAAAACTATTACCGGACTAAATAGTTTTTTTTTTTAATATCCATTTGTCAGCCACATAAGTACGGGTAGCGCATGGGTTACTCTGTGTATTCTAATACACAAGTTACGAAAACTCATTATGTTTTTTTTTGTATAATCTGTTTTAAGCACTTTTTGCCTGGTCTGACTCGTCAGGACGATGCAGCGACTGTGTCCAGAAGAACAACAGAGGATTAAACCCGCACTTCCTGTCTGCCAACTGGCCTATACCAGTTATATTTCCTACACTCACCCAGGCTGTGCTCGCACATGTGTATTCCAGGCCTAGGCAAAGCTGTGTCAAGAAATGGTGTCGTCTTGTTGTCTTTTATCAAATCCGATCAGTTGTCGTCAGTCAGCTGAAGAAATCCACGCTGGCTACGGGCCTATGATCTTATGTAAGTGTTTGGTGAATGTGTGTCACACTATGATTATATAACTGTAATTGTCAAAACACAGCAGGCGATGGATCAAATACATTCTGCATGGGCTAATATCTAAATGCATGAAGCAGTTAGACTTAAAACCAATAGGTTATTCATCAAACTAGCCATTAGCTATGTAATATATTACATATCACAATGTAAGAAAACAATCTCATGCCAAATAAATTAAATATTACATTTTATATAGGCTAATAAGCATCCCATTTACCCATAAGCGTTGCTATGATGTAACACCACATCTTGTCGAGCAGTAGTTCTATTGGAGTAGGCCTGCATTTAGAATTGAAATGGGCAGAAGTAAGGCTGCACCCGGCCAACTCCTCTAATCTGAGTCAAAACCTTCCTATAACTGCTTTGATTCGATGTAATTTGATGGTAATCAATCTAACAAGGTGTTCTGAAAATCTAATGAAACACATTGCACTGAAACACATTGAAATTATTACACATATTATGAACACATCTATAAACATAGGTCTACTTGCTACTTTCCAGTGAGAGCCTCACCATTACAAAATCATATCATTCTTTTTTTTTTTTAATCTTCCGCTTGTGTTCGTGGCTGGTTCAATATGAAGTTACTAATCCAATCATAACGTAATGAGACGAGACGGGTTGTTGTCTGTAGGCTAATGAGTTCGATTACGTTACTAATCCAATGATAACGCACCACGATGAGACGGGGATTGTTGTCTATAAAGGCTAATAGTTCGATGAAGTTACTAATCCAATCATAACGCAACCCAATGAGACCCCTAGAGAATACAGATAAGTTATAAGAGTATGAGCAAGTGTTTACAGGGATGTACAGTGGCCTCCAGCACCTTTTCAGAATTAAGAAAAGATTGTATTAAAAGCCTTTAAAAAAAAAACACAGAATCATTCAATAATAGCCAAATGTATTACATGGATGTATTTTGAATGTATAAGGATGTTTTTTATGGGCAGTATACTGACCGTCACCGATATCTTGTTGTTTCACTCTTTCGACAAATGTGCTTATTGTAAGCCTTGGACAAAAGCGTCAAATGCCCTAAAATGTACATCTAAATGTCAATTGATGTTTGTGCAAATATAGCAAGCCTAGATTTTCTAAGTAGGTATACTTATTTTGTGATTCACACCCTTAAAATTCACTAGAATGCAGGAAATGAAGTCTGTGAAACTTTTTTTTCTGGGGGAGGTCACCCAGACCCCGTGGTGATTTCGGAAAATCTCCCTATTTCTGCGGGCTCAATGTTGACAAGTATCTCTATAAATAGACTTCGAGAGATCACAGATAGTAGGAGTGGGGGAGTGATGGTGGATTTAGCGCCCTATCGGATACTTACTTATTACAAGCAAGTGTCCAATCAAAAGACCACCCTATGGCTGGACGGGTCTACTGGTGCGTAACCTCGTTCCTAGGCTTACTCGTCTCACGGAACCCCTGGAATGGGATGCTCGAAATGAGCGTTATTGGCGAGAGAGTGGGCGGGACTTTCATTTACATGGGTTTAGCGGCGAGAGGCTAGAGAGCGAGAGAGTGATGTCAGTTTCCGTTACATGATTCGGATATTGCGTTGTCACATCTTTCGTAAAAACTCCTTTTTGTTGTTGTTGTTATTCTTGTTGTTGTTGTTGTTTTTGTCATGCTGTTATTCTTCTCGCCCCGGGGACTGTTAACTGACGTACACAGCTCATAGGAAGTAAGAGACCGGAAATTGCGTTACGATAGACCGGGATAACGCCACAATTCAGGAGCCTCTCTCAGCCTAACTCCTGCGGCACCTTGTGTGAATCTAACGAAGGACTTGCGGCGCACGACCGCACAAAGCCGAACATCAGTCTCGGTCCCTGCGTAACGTCCGCGCACCGAGGGAGACAGTTGGAAACACTAGCCGTGCCAAATGTACATTTTTGCCCTGTTTCATTTTTCAATGGGAATTAGTTTCGGCTTGCGTAAGTAGGCCTATTCGTCCTCTTTGCACCCATGAAGTTGTTGGTCATCTATATGGGCTGCTGTATCTTCTTCATGGACAATGAAGACCACGCGTAAATGCAGGGCATTGATCTCAATCGGTTTGAATTTTTTCGCACTTTTCTTTTCAATAACGGCTTTTATAACAACATACTGGTGTGTCGGTACGCAAAGAGTTCCCAAGCCCAAGTGCTCTAAGCTTCGGACGCACCAATGCATTGACTATGGAGTGAACGAAACGGACCCAAACAAGGTGGTGTACAGTTGGGAGACGGGAGACGACAGATTTCTTTTTCGACAGTTCCACACCGGGATCTGGTTTTCCTGTGAAGAAAACATAAACGACGAACGTAAGATGTGTTATTCTTCATATTATCAGGGCAGCCTTGTCTTCCCTGGTCTTCAGTGTACAGGAAAATATTTTTCACTTATTAAAGAAATTCTGTATTGACTGGTTGAATGACTAGGCTAAGATATAGGCCTATGTTATTGTCTATTGTGCATGATGACATAATTAATTATAGGTAATTGTGCAGTCCTATAGTGTAGGCATATATATTGAAATACTCAAATACTTACTTACATTTTGGAAAATAATTATTATGTATTAATTTTAAATATAGCCTAGTAATAACAATTGGGTCCATAGTTTTAAATGCTTGCATGTAAAATCTGTGTCTCTCTGTCTCTGTTCTTTCGGATAATGTATTACTTTATTTGAACTCAATTCGTATGGGAATCCACTTATTACGGCTGAGGAGAGTCTCTGAACCTCGAAGCCTAGTACCCCTCTGATTGAACACATCTGTATTGGCGTTCACCAGCCTGGCTGCATTGCGCACATGTGCAATAAATGGTTTGATGACATCAAGCAGGCGCACATGATCTACCAATGAGGTTGTAGGACTACATGTGTGTGAGTGAGGGAAGTTAAACAGATTACGAGGATGCCCGTGTCTCAAGAAGTTCCATGGATGTTCGGTTCAGATTAGTAGGCCTACATGGTCAAAAGGTATCATGAGGTCACGTTCGTCTCGACATGACGCCTGACATTCCAACTAGTTTTCTCCTTTTTTTCATATAGGCCTACACCTCCCTTAAATCATCTGAAGGCTGCTCTGTCACAGGCTTATTGTAGTGTTTTTATGTGTAATAATATTCTAATAACAATCAAAAAGACACTAAAAAATAAACACACACAGATTATATGCCAAGTACATTCCCTAGAATATCAAGTGGCTTCTAGGGACTGCATGATCGGGGGGAGCGAGACAGCTTGAGTTAATAAGGATTATGTTACTCGAGGCCTTAATGAGTTTTCCCCTCAAAACAGCTGTTGCTTGCCCTCTTCTACCTGATTAAAGTGTTCCATTTACAACCGATCCGACCAGACACCCTCCCGCTAACAGATGACAGAAGGGATTGACGGTGGCTGCAGTGGAGAGAGCAAAACAAGGGAACTTACACCACTTTACTGTAATGCAGCCTTTAAAACCAAGAAACACTTATGCCATATCACGATTACAGTATAAAAAATCTAAAACGATATCTCGTCTCATATCGCAATATCGATATAATAGCGATATATCGCCCAGCCCCAAAGTGAATGCAAATCAGAAATGTTGGCCTACACTATCTTACGTGTTTCTTAATACCAAGCTGTGACCTTTTTAAGCAACAGATGTCTTCCGAGTCCATCCTCCAAACAAGGACAGACGCACAGCCTTGAACAAACCACAGCACGGCGTGGGTGTCATAACAGCTGTGGCGCGACATGTTTATTTCCCATTGCAGGTGAAGAATGCAGAAGCTTCATTGATTTGGCACCGGCATCAGAGAAAGGTGAGTTTCACGAGCGCCATGTTTCATCCTTCTACTTCTGCGTCCTCGTACCATTTAATCCCGTCTCTTTTAAATAGGCCTAGGTCATGGGGAAAATAGTGTGGGGAATGTTATGTCCCCTGAACCATGCATACATCCATGGAATTCAAGAGATTTGGCATTTACGAGAATTCAGGAAGAAGCATTGTTCATCTGTATCTGTATGATTGTGAAGGGGTCTAGTTAAAGTGCAAAGCAATATTTGCAGAACGAATACACGATATGTGAGGGATCAGTGATGACATAATGGTTTGTGTTTATTTGTTCATTTGATCAAATGTTAGAATCAAGCACAAATACGTCTCCCCGGGGCCCGCAACTGACTAACCGGAGTTCATTAGTTGAAACCGTGTATTCGTTCTGCAAATATTGCTTTGCACTTTAACTAGTTTTCAAATAAAAATCCATCCACTTTTCAAAATGAGCACACAGACCTTAAATACACCACGCCCTAACTCTTCATGAAGTCGTACAGCCCATTCCCGTCTCAAGAGAAATATGGTGGCAGCTTTGTTTACTTTGCGGGGGAAACTATTGGTCAGGGTGGATTTATAGCAAGATGAGACAGGAAGGCGCCCCAGCAGCTGATGCAACGTCCTACAGCCAAATAACGTTTGGCCCGATTAATTAGGAAGCTCAATTACATTTGTATGCAGCCCTCGCCGAAACCACCACGGCAACATCAATTGAATTTAAATTTTCGTGTCAGTCAGCGCAAGTGTTGAGGTATCAGGCCCCCGGAGGTGTAGGCGGGGGGCTTTAAAGACCTGTGTAGAATGGAGACCGGAGCAGTTTATGGCAACATATTGGTGCTTAAGAGCCAAGACTGGCAACACTGTTGTGTGATTGGATTTTGTTCTATTTCATACACCATCGGCAGTTATGCATATGAAACAGCTATATCTGCGTCACAGCAAAACAGGACCGTGTCACAAATTCTAAGCCCATTAGGCAGAATAAATGTGCCGTTGTCATTGCACACCATTAGGCTTGGTTTATTCACTTTTTTAATGACTTATGTTGTATCCCTAGAATGCTTTCCAGGAAGATTTATTCCATGAAGATTTCCATATACTTTGACCGTGTTTTCTGTTTAGTGTATTTGTAAATGTGACCAGTTTATGGGTTCTGTTCTGTGCAGGGATCCTGTGGCTATCCTTGGTCTCTGAGATGCTGTACATCATACTGCTAATGGTGGGCTTCAGCCTAATGTGTCTGGAGCTGGTCCACTCCAGTAACATCATCGACGGACTCAAGCTCAACGCCTTTGCTGCTGTCTTCACCGTGCTCTCAGGTAGTCACTCAGCTTGTTTGGTTTACTAGATTGATTCGTGTGGAGTATTTTTATTTTTAATATTAAGCTTTGGATATGTTACTGAGTTGTTGTCACTTTTGGCACAATGTACCCTTTGAGAGGTCATTTATTTTCGGAGAGTTAATTAAATCAATAATGGCACTCGATCAGTACCAAGGACGTACCCGTTCCTCAGACTAATATTAATGTTAGCAATGGAATTGTTTCAAGCTTTTCCTCAGTACTGAAGATACATGCTAAGCTTTTGGCTGCTAATGCTTTCATTGTTTTCTTAGGTATGAATGAATGAATGAATGAATGAATATCTTTATTTCGAACAACAACAAATATATAAGTAAAATAAATAAATAAATAAATAAAAAAACAAAACAAAAAACAACCAATAAAACTAATTAACGCACAAGCACATCTCTGTTTGCTGAGGATTTTCTTGTAATTTTTTCTCTTCTCCAAGTAGCTGATGAGAGGATGAGCGCGAGAGTCCTCAATCGATTTAAGGGGTTATTAACCTCAGAAAGTCCAAACATAACACCGGAAGCCCTTAGGATTGAGATATTCTAAAGCCCCTTCAAGATTGCCGTTACTTGGGGCTTCCCATTGCCTGGTCATGCACCTTTGTGTGTACAATGGTACACGCCGAGGGTACTTATATTAATTGTGTGTACGTACGGTACCTGCATGTGTGCATCAACTGTGTATGATACTGCATTTCCGCGCGTCCTTCCGCAGGTCTTCTGGGCATGGTGGCTCACATGATGTACACGCAGGTCTTCCAGGCCACCGTTAGCCTGGGCCCGGCAGACTGGAGGCCCTACAACTGGGACTATGGCTGGTCCTTCTGGTATGCCTCCACAGACACCAGCAGCAGCAGCAGCATCAGGGGCTTCCATATGGAATGCCTCCGGGGCCACAACACTGTCTGCTCTGGCTGCTCTGTCCTCTCACCTCATCCCATCACACACTAGTCTCTAATGAGAAACAGCCCAGCATTCCCATGTCAAGGCAGGATTAGAGCTTTAGTTGGTCCAAAGCCCCGATACAAGCGTGATTGGAATTGCGTAAGGGTGTAATATTTCAGCCATTCACAATGTGCACCGTATGTTAAAGATAAGAAAAAATCATCTTGGCAAGAGGGGCCGGTGATCCTTAAAACATCGATGTGACGTTGCGGTGAGAGAACCGGGCTATGAGATTATGAATCGATTGACCCATCTCTCATATGTGACGGACGATGGGAAGGGGGGGCTTAACATTAATCCCCACAAAGCAGATATTTTTAACCAGCGTTGAAAGAAGAAGAAAAAAAGAACAAATTTATGTCAAGGGTGGAATTGGATTTTGGTCACTGTACACACAGGCACAGTTTGTATTTACTTGTAGCCAAGAGTTTAAACCCAGCAAGTGGGAGAGGTCGTTCAGCAAACAGATACAGATACGGCAAATGTTGTTTTCCTCTCTCATTCCCCCCCACTCCCTTCCCTCCCTCTACTCTCCTCCATCAGCATGGCGTGGGCGTCCTTCACCTGCTGCATGGGCGCCTCGGTCACCACCCTCAACTCCTACACAAAGACCGTCATCGAGTTCCGGCACAAGCGCAAAACGTTTGAGCAGAGCCTCCGCCAGGAGCAGGCGCGCGAGGCCTTCGGGTACCTCCGCCAGCACCCCGTGCACTCCGTCTCCAAGGCCGTGGACGATTACGCCGGCCAGACGCCGAAGAGCAGCCGCAAGTCCCCCGTGGCCGCGGCGTCGTCCCTGGACCTGAGTGACACTACGGGGTCTCTGGGGGAGGAGCAGTGTTGAAGCGCGGAGGGCGACGGGAGAGTCGTAGCAGCGGCGGTAGCAGTGGTCGTGACGTCTGCCCTCATCCCGGGTGTATGAGGGCGTTGATCCCTCGGTTTGGCATGATGGCGTCAAGGGATTTCAGACCCCATTAGCGACTCCGGTTCAGCCCCTCCCCCCTGAGAAGCCGGACCTGTGTGTGTCATTGTAGGCATTGGGCGGTCTGTAGAGCGACAAGTCCCATATGGTGAGAGGCGGTGGGCGGGGTCTTTGGATGGCTGAGCTGTTACAGAGGGCTTGAACTGTGGGCTTGAAACGATGAGATCTGATCCGTCGGTGTCACTGAGCTGATCTCGGTGATCACGAAATTCTTTCCCTGATGTTAATAGAAACCACTGTAAAGACGTACACACCTCATGCATTTGACATCTTCCAGTTCATATATATTGACGGTCTTTTGCATGAAGCCTTATACACGTTGGAAAATGCAGTCTAAATACACTGCACTTGAATGAAACCCCTCGTCTTGTTAGACACATAAGATTAAGGGTTATCAGTTGTTTCTGGTATTTGTAATCTTCTAAATAAAACCTCAACTGTTTGCTGTCAATACTGTGATAACGCGCATCAAATTCACAAGCATGCGTAGTATGCATGTTTGTTTGTTCATACCATCAACCAAACAACTTTTGGAAACCAGCAACCATTTTGTAGTGCATGCGTTGTCCTACAGAGGGCAGTGTAGTATTAAGACATGCAAGGCGAGGCTTCATTGTGGTGACCCATGAACGCGTCAGTATTATGCTATGGAGAATAGGCTGTGCACCATTTCCCTTTAATTTGATCATAACTTATTCATAACATGAATTTTAAGGAAGAGACATAAAACATCCGTGGACATGACTTGGTGTCAAACCACTTTAAGTAAGGAGTTGACCATTTAGTGGTTCAGTTTGAGAGACAATAAAGAACATTAGAAAAAAAGAATCATTTTAAGCCATGGACAGTAAAAATAAACAGATTTGTATAATGCATTCAAAAAATATTTCTAATTTGTGCAACATGCATTTATCCCATACTTCAGAGGCATTAGCTTTCATTTCAATAAATTTAGATAGATACATGAATGGATAAAGTGATTGATTGAAATTGTTCTCTGCTCACAACAAGATGTAGTAACTTCAAATGAAATGCATGTGCAACCTGTTCTCTGTATTCTTACAATTTAACATAATACATTTTATATTGCAAATTGAGATGTAAACAACCATTGTGGAATTGTGCTATCGCTTCCTATCTTCCCCATTCGGCTTCCTCACATGTAGCCTACAGCTATAGTTCCAGAGCCTGGTTAGCTTAGTAGCCATCGTCGTACTCGTTCTGGGCCTGCTGTCGAGCCAGCATGGCCTGGATCAGAGCACTAGAGCTTGTAGGAACTGAGCTCTCTGTGGCCGCAGGACGTCCGTGCACACCGTCCTCTCCCTCAGCTCTCCGTCTGGCCTCCATGACCTGCATCATAATGCTGGACACGGAGGAAGACGTGTCGTCTGTCGCGTCTGCTTGTCTGTCGTATTCCTGCCTGGCCTGCATTACCTGAACCAAAGGATGTGCAAATGTGGATGGTGTCCTGTTGTCCTCGTGCTCTGTCCTCTGCCTGGCCTGCATGGCCTGTGTGAAGGCATGGGAGGAGGACTGGCGATCAGACGCGATGGGAATCCTCTGAAAACTGATGGAGATGTCGGAAGGAACCGGCAAGTCGTGCGAGTAATTCCTTCTGTTCTCCTGCTCGCCGGCCAGGAATGTCTGCACCATGGCGTTGGAGTTGGACCTCCCACCTGCGGAGGAGCCGTCCGAACGCCGCTTGCTTTGCTACGGCATCAGAAGAAATATGATTGTTGCAAGGTTAATCAGGCTAAGTCATTGGCCTTGGAACATAAGGCCCCCTTTTTCAGTAAAAAGACGTTTGAGAGACAAACCTTTTTCTGAGTCCTGGACTTTGACTTGTTATTGGGCTGAGATTTATGAAGGGTCTGAAGTTTCTGCAGCAAAAAATTCTTGTCTTTTCCCTCCTAGGGAAAAAAGTGGGTAGAGGGCAAAAGCAGCAATGATAAATGAGAAACAAACACTAAAAGCTGTGTGTCATGTATAAATGACGCAAGCACTAGATAGCAGAACATGAACAATCACAGTCTTGTTCAAAACACGAACAGACACTCACATTAACGATTTGCTGTCTCAGTAGAAGAATGAGTAACTTGCGTCCTTGGGTGATTTGCCAGAAGACAAACGTGATAAACCTATAAAAGACAAGTGATCACTTAACCCAAGCAGACAGATGAAGTTATATTTATTCAGACAATAAAATGCTAAATTAATAAACCAAATCCAAACATGCACACAGTGTTTCAACCAGTGTGTGAAACTGCGTGGGATATACTATATCATTGTTTTTACATATCTTCCACAATTATATATTCTATTATATACAATTATAATATATATATAATATGTATATTATAATAGTATATCATACATATAATTCTCTTTAATGGGATATATATTAGCATAAGGATATTTTCAAACTCACAGAATGATGACTGTGACAATAAAATAGAAGATCTCACTCCTGACGACATTGTGGTAAATCCACACCACCCAAACAGAAGTGGGAATGCCTTCCAGGCTTGCCATCCAAAGCCTGACTACACTGAAGCTATTGCTCAGGCCCCGGAATGGACCGCAGTGCCTCGAAGGGGTCAGTCTACGAATCAGAACAAAGAACATACACAACAAGATGTGAGAATTCAAGCAAATGCGAAGAGCCAAAACGGTAAAGATTTAACCGTTGTCTGAGATTATTACTTTGACCAGTGTTTGTATATACTGTATATCTTTTTTTGGTAAATGGATTGCATTTATATAGCGCTTTTATCCAAAGTGCTTTACATTGCCTCACATTCACCCATTCATACACCGATGGCGGTGTCAACCATGCAAGGCGACAACCAGCTCATCGGGAGCAGGGTTAGGGTTAGGTGTCTTGCTCAGGGACACCTCGACAATTAGCTAGGCGGAGCCGAGGATCGAACCGGCAGGTGGGAATCCAACCTAGGTCGCTACAAGGTGCATTGCCGACATGGTTAATGACCTGTGACTTTCATCACGATTTCCCCTCTAGTACCTCCAGGATGTGTAGGCCACCATGGACAGGGAGCCCACGAAGGAGGGGAAAAACAGCAGCGCTATGAAGATGGTCTGCATCTGAGCGGCCCGGCCCACTCGCCGCGGAGGTTGGCAGTTCTGCGTTAGGCTAACCTGTGCGGCAACAACAAATATAACACGCACTAATATACACTGAACAAAAATATAAACGCAACACTTTTGTTTTTGCTCCAATTTTTCATGAGTTGAAATCAAAGATCTAACACTTTTTCTATGTACACAAAAGGCCTATTTCTCTCAAATTTTGTTCACAAATTTGTTTAAATCTGTGTTAGTGAGCACTTCTCCTTTGCCGAGATAATCCATCCACCTGACAGGTGTGGCATATCAAGATGCTGATTGGACAGCATGATTATTACACAGGCTTTAGGTACCTTAGGCTGGTCACAATAAAAGGCCACTCTAAAATGTGCAGTTTTATCACACAGCACAATGCCACAGATGTCGCAAGTTTTGAGGGAGCGTGCAATTGGCATGCTGACTGCAGGAATGTCCACCAGAGCTGTTGCCCGTGAATTGAATATTCATTTCTCTACCATAAGCCGTCTCCAAATTAGTTTCCGAGAATTTGGCAGTACATCCAACCGGCCTCACAACCGCAGACCACGTGTAACCACGCCAGCCCAGGACCTCCACATCCGGCATCTTCACCTGCAAGATCGTCTGAGACCAGCCACCCGGACAGCTGATGCAACAATTGGTTTGCATAACCAGCACAGAGATAGCTAGGTAGGTACGTAGTTGGGTAGTTAGGTAGGTCAGTAATTGGCTAGGTAGATGGGTAGGCGGGCAGAGAGGTAGGTAGGAAAGGAAAGTAGGTAGATAGGTAGGTAGGTGGGTAGGGAGGTAGGTAGGCAGGCAGACAGGCAGCGGTGTATCCAGGTAAGTAGATAAGTAGATAATACACCAGAGTAATGAAAGGATTTGATTCATTACTAATTCAGTTCT
>OMKP01068918.1:0-10932 GCA_900302375.1 Bathygadus melanobranchus | reverse complement strand
GAGGCCCGGGCTGCTGCCTTGGTTGGTGAAGGTGTCCATGGGCTTCTCCCACACCCCCCCAATGTGGCCAGCCAACCCCCCTCCCCCTCCTTCCTGGAGACCGGAGGCCAGGGCTGCTGTCTTGGTTGGCAAAGGTGTCCTTGGGCAGTCCCCACACCTCCCCAGTATGGCCAGCCAACCACCCTCCCCCTCCATCCTGGAGACCGGGGGCCGGGCTGCTGCCTTAGCTGGCAGAGGTGTCCCTGGGTATGGGCTGTTGCAGGGCTGTCTAGATGGGGCTGGGTGGAGGCTCGACACCTTGGCCATGGTGGAGCTTGCAGGGCCTGGAACAGCTATCAGTAGGGCCACCCTCCACCAGGCAGACAAGGCACCTTCCCCATCTCCCTCCTGGAGAAGGCGTGGCTGGGTCCTGGGCCGCTCCAGGCTGGTTGCAGGGGTGGCTAGCAACAGGCGGTTGCCTGTGGTGGTTGCTGTGCTGCCACCCCTTTCCTCTGCTGGGCTCCACTGACGACCCTGGCTGCCTAGAGGGAAGGGATGGTGCTGGTAGGCCTCTGTGTCCGCTTCTGGCCTTGGAGTCCCTGTTCAGGTGCCAGTGTGGCAGATCTCGCTGCCACACTCTTTAGGGTTCTCAAGACAGCAGGATACAGGAAGGTGGCGAATAATCCGGTTTATTGTACATGGTTGCAAATGAATGACAGAGCAGGTGGTAACTCTAGCATGCTAACTAGCATGCTAGTGGTCTCTTGAGTGTGTGTGGTGGTGGCTGGTTTAACCTGTGGGCCTTGATTAGTCAATGGCCCACAGGTGTGCAGCCTCACCCAGCCAAACCAATCAGTCTGACTCTGGCTAGGTGAGACTGCTTAAACCAGCCACCAACCACACACATGCCACAATTAGTTAAAAGGAAAACATTTCTGGCTTGGCGTCGATGAAGGGGTATTTGAGCCATACTGATGGGGTTGTACACGTGGGGCTACAAAAAAAGTTGGGAAGCACGTGCTTTATGGTGTAAATGAAATAAACTTCAAATCACTTCCCCTCTGACCGACCAGGCTCTCAGTACTGGGTGTTCAGAGACACACAGGCCATGGATGGCTACCCAAGGCCCCTGTCCGACTGGGGAATGAGGACCCAAGGGGGGGCGCTGGTGGAGAAGGTGGATGCCGCCTTCATCTGGGCCCACAATGGAAAGACCTACCTGTTCAGCGGAAGCGAGTTCTGGAGGTTTGATGAGAGCAGCAAGTCCCAACAGGAGGTCCAGCACCCGGAGGCGGGGTATCCCCGGGACACCAACCTCTGGAGAGGAGTTCCTGCCAATGTTGATGACATCATCAGCTGGGGTGATGGTAGGGCATGGTCTTCAATAGTTGGAAATGACAGCCAGTGTTTGAACAGAACCATGGGTTGTTGATTGTCATTGACATTGGAGGGTAGGCAAACCGGGATTGATTACAGATAAAAAGGGTTTGATCTTGGAAGGTCTTTAGCGATTGAACAGAACCAGGTGGCCGATGTCATCGTTTAGGAATTCCCTCCAAGGTCAATGGCATCATAATCTGGGGGCAAAGCGTGGCTTCAATAGTCCAGTTCTGAAAAATGGGTTGATATTGGAAGGCCTTTAGCTACCAGAACCAGGTTGTCTTCTTTGCTCAGCTCCTATTTATATTGTGTACAATATATAGTGTTACAAACATGTTTTTTCCTTTTTCATTGTAGGAGATGCCTACTTCTTCAAGGACAACCTCTACTGGGTTCTGAACAAAGGCGGGATGGATAAAGATAATGTCACTCCTAATAAGTCCATTGCTGTGGATTGGCTGAGATGCCCTGCACCCACCACCACTCGAACCCCAGCCAATCCAAACCCCAAAGACTGCAGCTGTGACTTAAAGGGGTCCAGTTCAGTGGTCTCTGCCAGTTGGTTGCTTCTGTTGTCTCTAATATGGCTGACTTGTGAGTTGGCTGGAGAATAAAGAGCATATACACTAAAGGACCAAGGAGGACGATCTTAAAGCATCTATGAGGGGTATCAGTGTTGTTTCCCCAGGGGCCCCTAAAAAATAACATGTCTATATGTCAATCACACTCTGGTTAATCACTTGTTGATCTTACTTTTACACATTTTACCTGCATTTAGTTTGTGTTTTAGGCAGGGTTTTTGTCCTTACCCAATGGCTACATCAGCAACACCACTCCTGTTCTGAAGTTACTTCCATGGCATCAATCGAAGCAGTGTTTCACAAAAGACAATGAAACTATGCAATATTTTTAAGTGTCATAAGTGATGATCAACCTAACAGTATACTAGGATAGCCTATTTATTTATTGTGATGACAAAAAGTGGATCCTGCTACCAATTTCTCAGGTAAGTAATAATAGTAATAAAATGTTTTTTTGCATTTTAACATCCAGAGTTCAGGTAGAGCTTTACATGCATTAAAGTAATTCAAGGAATAATTTTTTTTCAAAATTTAAATATCTACATTGATATTGAAGACAACCACTGCTGTAATTCCTATCTGTGTTTTGATGGTTTAATTAAGTTAGCTTTTTAATGACTTTTTATTGATCTCATTTGTGGAATCAGACACATCTTGAAAGCAAACAGCCAGCCACTCTAATTAGTTGAGGATTTTTTTCTCCCCCTGGACACATGAATTTAATATGAAATGAAAGTCAAGTCAGTCATTTTGTTAAACGTTTCTTATTTTAAAGCAAGAGACGTTAAATTTCAGATGAAAAGTGTAAGGGTTCAAAAGATTCCACCCAGTTTGACTTGTGAAGGGTTAATTAGGTGTTGAAACTTAACCCTGCAACTCTGCACTGTCAAAACTTTGTGTCACCATTTCCCACAGCCTTTTCATCTAACCCTAACCCTAACCCTTTGTTCCTGTCTTGCAGTTCATATTTCTGGAACGATCAAATGTCTACGTTAACTTTGCATTGCAACATTAAAAGTAGTGCAAAATAGATTTATTTTATAAAAGGTGTCAGGCTGTAGTGATGAAACAAATGTATTGTGTGGCAAATTAAAACGTCATTTATCTATTTCATTTCAGCTGCTTTGGGGAGGACTGCTCCGCTTTTAATAGCTTTAAGTCCTGTCTGTTGAACATGTTGCTAAAGAATGCATAGCACGTTCGACCCTTCTCTTCTGTGTTGCAGAGGTTGTCTTTAACCTCAACTGTTTTTTGTTCCTGAAAGCACACATAAATCAACACGTTATACACCATCCCGGAGGGGCTTAAAAATCTGTATGCGAACTAAGGACTGCATTGCAAGGGTTGTATTCACTAAGAAATGCAAACAATGGCTAAATCATACAGTACAGACAACTCGTTTAGAAGCCAATTGTGGAGAACCTGAGACCAAAACCCTCAGAACGCCTTCAGTATTAACCGTAAGAGAAACCCCTCAAGAAATGTTGCTGTGAAACAAAACACCAACGACGACTCCTCTTTATTTCACATTATAGGTCACATGTTTTAGACTAATTAAATAGGTTTATAAAGTTTGTTTTGATAATCAGTATGTGATCCAAAAGCAGAAACCACAATGCAAGAACCAAAGCCACCCATTTTACAGTCTTTGGCTTCAGGTAAAGCAAAACAAAGTTTCTCCAAATGGCCATCCATTTGTCATCAAAACTTTTGTTAAATGCATGAAAACTGGGGTGGTTCCACCACTTGCATTGCAATGTCAGCATTTTAGCTTAGCTATAGCATACCCTAAAATCCCTTAAAGGCCCAGATTGCAGCGAGGGCCAGCTGGGCGGAAGCTAGGTTTGAGGAGCCACTGCTTGAGGTTCTGTCCACAGTGGTGGAGACTTCCTGGTCAGGCTGGATACTTCTGAAGGTGTTTGTCATCAGGAGCGATGCGTTGTTGTTACCAATGCGGACTGTGTTGCTAAAAAGGTCAATCTAGACAGAAGACGCTGAATGAGTACCAGTACAAAAAAAAACAAAAAAAAAAAACAGTATAGATACATAACAGACTAATTGTGTGCACCACATAAACCCCAAATCCTCACTACCACTCCTATTATACCACCATGTGATGTACTTCAGTCATTACAAGGCCTTTCAAAATCTACCCATGAGGGGTGGCTCGTTGTACTCCTTGTAGCGACCCGGTTCCATTGCCTGCGGTCTTGTGCTACATGTCATTCCCCCTCTTCTTCAACCCAATTTCCTCACTTCACTGTCTTGTCATAATTTCTTTTCCATCATACATCTGGGTGGATAACCCCACTTGTAACATTACTAGAGTGTAGATGTGTAAACGTGATGTAGAGGCAAATCAGCATAATACCTGGTGGTAAAATACAGGCTTTAAAATAAAATGAACTGACTCACCACATCTTTGCTGACTTTGATGGAGTCTTTGAAGACTGTCCAGATTACTACTTCGTTGCATGTGGGGGTGGTGAAGGAGCCCAAGTAGCGATAGAACTTGCTACGATTCACTCCAACCAAAAGGTCGTCCAGAGAGAGTTGGTGGGTGATGTTGACAATGTTACCTGAAGCCAAATACAAAATTTAAGAGCTGCACATGTTTATGGGCATGTATTATTTTACCTCTTGTGTTGCATTTAGAATGCACCTTGGTAAATTGTCTCTAATGTAACCATTATGCTCTACCGTAAAACAAACTACCAACCTCAGTGTCCTGATTCCTAAAGCTACTCTGTCCAGTTGTTTTCTAGAAACTTGTGTTGTGCAGCACTTTAAATATTTCTTGTAGCTATACTACACACTATGCTTCTCAGCCTCACTTGTGAGTCCTCTGCCAAGTAGAGTCCTGCACTACCGTTCTGAACCAGTGCACAAGAAAGCCTCACCAATGTGTGTGATGTTCCCCAGGTAGGACGCTAATGTATTCCAGCTCGCAGGAGAGGCCGTGGCGTTGCCGTCCATGACCTGTACAAAAGAGATACGTTAGAAGCACTTCTGTCAAACCAACACCATGTCGAGACCAGCGGCATCCCATTAAAAAAAGAAATAAAGAATTAAAATAGACTGATTTGCTACCATTTTATGTCTGCCCATTTTTGCACCCCTAACCATCCCAGTTAGGAGGGATCCTCCTGTGCTCCTTTTCAAATTTGAAAGAGGGTTCTATGTTTGTGCCTGCTTACCTCAATGAAGAATCCGAACGCAGCGAATCCTTGAGTGTCATTTAGAGCCAGCGGCACACTCCCATTGAGGGACTCCTTCATGGTCACAATGTGCATCTAATTCAAAGACATAAAAAAAAACATATCAAAAACTCTTCATCCCTTTTGCAGAATGGAACAGATGTTTTTTGTTTTGTTTGTTAGGGTACCTCCATGGGGAAGCGCACCCCGTTGACCGTGTGCTCCGAGCCTGGAGTCGCAGACCCGTTACCCCAGTGGAGGTGGAACTGCATGGTCCGGTAGGTAGTGGGCAGACCCCCTCCTGACACCTTGGCAGTCTCCACGATCACCTTGACTATACGGAAGGAAGAAAAAAATATATATATATATACACACTAGGGCTTAACAATAAATCAAAATCACGTTAAGTGCAATATCCAAATCGCAGGAGCTGGAATTTTTTGATAAGAGTAAAATGTAAAACACCCTGCCCTACACATATTTTTCTCCAGATAAAAGATTATGTTTGGTACAGAAGAAATGACACATGATTTCAGTTAAAATGAAAATTGTGATGCAAAGGTAGGTAATTTTTGAAAAGCTACAACCACCCCCACACCTTACCGGTACGACCAGTGTTGTCGATCCTTGTTAAGGCAGAGTTGCTGTCGAAATTGGTGAAGGTGAAATTTGTCAGACTAGAGTTTTCTACGGCATTCGCAGTTTGGATGTTAATGGGAGACTGCCTGCTCCCATTGCAGAACTCAGGCGATAGGACTGTGGGCCATGTGGCAGGAGCTAAAATGTAAAAAGACAATAGCCTACTTATAACACGTAGGCCCATATACACACACTGACAGAAAATAATATATTATGTTAATGATGGACTGGCGTTAATTGCTCACCGCATGACGCATTGTGGTAACACCAATCTGTACCAAGAAACAGAAGACAACATTTCAGGAGACTTTAAAAGCCCCTTTAAACAATCCCACCTCATGAAATTAAAATCAGTTTGATGCGTAGATGGTAATATTAAAGGAAGTTGTATCTGCGTTCAGTTGCTTATACACCATCATAAGGAAATCGAATTAAATAACCAACACCAATTAAGACTCCCACGTTGTCCTTGGACCTGCTCATCAGCTAGCCTAGGATACCCCTCACCACCCAGTCATTACTTTATCCAATGAAAGTGAAGACTTTTCCGAAGTGCATTTTCAACGCAAATGAAACGAAAGAACAAATAGGACTTACCGACTGTGCTGGAGGCACAGTGGCCGCTTCCAGACAGCGCACATAAGACCAACACTCCAATAAGCAGCTTCATCTGGAACAGCGTTCAGGTGACTTACTATGGGCTTGTTTTCCTATTGATGATGACATAATGCACGACCCCAGTTAATCTGCAACTTGCTTTAAAGGCGAAATACATTCATCTATCTATCCAATATTTGCAATTAACTTTCCATCTACGTTTGCCAATGAATAGCCTACATGTGGCGAAAGAAAAAAACCAAAAGAGCTTCCAATTTTACGTTCAATAAAATACATGGAAAAAGAGACCAGTCCAGTCAGTTACCCTGCAATGAGGGAAGAAACTCCGTTTGATGTCCGTGTGTGTGGATGGCTTATTCAACGAGCGTGCTGCTTTTTATTCCTTGAGGTGTGGAGCTAAAACCGCCTCTTTTACAACAGGTGTGAGTGTGATGAACTATTAAAAGCCGTTAAATAACTTTGCAACATTTTCATGTGACTACCCTCTAGTGACATCACAAGTGGGAGTGTCCACCCAGATGGTTGTATGACTAGATAATCAATGAGCTGTGCCAACTGATAGGCTTATCTAGCAATCGTACGTATGGGTGGACATTCCCACTTGTGATGTCACTAAGGGTAGTCACATGACAATGTTGAACCGGTTTCTAAATGCTCACAATCACACCTGTTTGGAAAAATAGGGGCCCTAACCAGGGGCGGGTCTTGGACACTGACACTCCCCCCAGTCTCTCTTCGACAGTAGCTGTGGGCGACAGTAGCTCAGGGGGTAGAGCGGTTGTCTGGCAACCGGAAGGTTGCTGTTTCGATCCCTGGCTCTGCCTAGCTAATTGTCGAGGTGTCCCTGAGCAAGACACCTAACCCTAACTGCTCCTGACCAGCTGGTTGTTACCTTGCATGGTTGACATGCAAGGTACGCCGTCGGTGTATGAATGGGTGAATGTGAGGCAAATGTAAAGCGCTTTGGATAAAAGCGCTATATAAATGCAGTCCATTTACCATTTACCATCTTCTCTCTCACACGCAGCGAAATGTAAACAAAACATTTATCCTCACCAAGCGGGCCGCCCTTAGATGATAGCTGCTTCAACTTCAAAGCGAAGTACTCCATTAACTCGAAAAATGAATTAACTATATACAAGTTAATGTCCAGTCCTGTTTTTCTTTTTTATAAAAGTTTCGTCTTTCATATTGGCAAACCTGCCAATGACCTTGTCTCTGTCGATCTCGATATCACGTTCAATGCAAAGGAGTTAGGTTGGATAACCCTCCCCACCCTCTCCGATTAGAACCAAACTAACTTCCAATAGATATCGATGTCTTCCATCCATCTCTCCTGATCTCACCTGATGCTGTCCCTACCACTAAGCCCTGCTTACCCTCTCTGTGTCCACGTCCTGCCGCCTCATCCTGTCTGTGGCCTCATGTTCCCAGCTTGGGCATTGCGGCCTGTGTGCCGACAGACTATAATCCCCTCTCCCCTCACCCCAGTGTAAGTCAAGTATTTCAATTGCAACCTGATATTTTCTCTCATACCTGCAACCTGACAAACTCATGCTTTGAATTTGTCAGAAAAGATGAAACAAGATTAGAAACATTTAATCGAAACCAGTATTCCCAGCTTCCCTTTTGATGATGGTTAACTTGAAACATAACACTAATGTGTTATTTTTTGATTTGTTGTTGCTGTCAAAAGTTTGATATATGCTCCTCAACCACATTTAATTTCATTTTTTTCTCTCAGTACTCTAGTACCCCTTTTCCACCAACATGTTCCGGCAGGTTCCGTTACAGTTCATGCACCTAATTTTGAAGCATTCAGAACATTTCGACCAAAGATAAATTGAATTGTGTGCATTGTGCAACAGCCTCTGTTGATAAAGTATCTTTGATTAGAACGGTTCTGTTCAAAAGTAGTGTAAACACGGGCTGGATCGATTGATAGTACCAAGGTTCCAAGAATCCTGAACAGAACCAGTTCAAGAACCAGATCTAATTTGGAGGAAAAGGGCTATAGGTTACTCAGTAACCATGGGTACTGTGTTGTTAGTTGTACTTCTACTTAAAGGGGAACAGTCATGGTCAGCTACATTCTAATCTAGCATAAGAGAGTACTGCTTCATACGTGGCCTGCAACATCAACTTGTTGGATCATTTACGTCATTAGTCTGGGATTTGCAGTCTCCATTGGTCAGATACAGACCAGTGATACAAATAGTCCAACTTTTTCATGTTTTTCCACAGAAATGGCGTTGATGTTGCAGAACACGTGTATGAAGCAGCAGTCCCTTATATTAGAAAATAGCGCAGCATGACGGTTCTCCTTTAAGTATAGGACATGTAGAGTATATTTTGTTTTGGAGTCAAATCACTTTGCTTTCCTCTGGGTCGCATCCCAGCCAGCCATTCATGGATATCCAAGTGGAAGTCCATGTAAAGCAACATGGATATTGATCTGTGAGTACAGTTTACCATCCACGATTGTGCTAATCCCTCGCCTGAAAGGAGCAGTACCTCTTGAGTTACATAAAGACTGTCTCAATTTCAACTGCTGGCATTTGAAAGGCTGATTCAGGTTAATGGTGTTTTAACAGCAGGCTTGTGTTGGGGATTAGCTTCCATTGTTCAAGCTCTCTCTCTAAACTGTCAATGGCAGATCGCGTCAGGTTTCTACTAGATATTACCTGTCTGCTGGATTCAGCCTGATGTAGCTAGAATACTGTTTAATGCTATGGTATATGCATTTGGTGGTCCTTAGCGTGGGTGGCCCGATGGGAATGGAAACCCCTAACCCTGGCAGTGTTAATGCCTTGCTCTGGCAGATGAACGCTGATGTGTCTATAATACTGGTTTAATGCTGTATCAGCCAGCTGCTCTAAAGGATTATAAACCACAAGTCCAGGGTGTGTTCTTTAATTCTATGTAAAACATGGGGTGGCACAGGAGCTTACTGCAGCTGTGTGATCGTTGACTCCAAAAAGCAGGTTGGAAATATTAACAGATGTTGAAAATGTGAGCCCTCGTTTTACTTTTTAACCGCTGAGCAGATGCTTTCATCCAAAGCGACTTTAATGAATTTAATCAAAATTTAGATACATGATGTCATTAAGGAGCAGGTAGGGGGTTAGAGTTTCTTGCTCAAGGATGCCTACTGGTAGACCTTGGTTCAGACCTTAATTTGGGTTCAAACGCAGAATCCTTCGGCCGGGTCGAACACCCTAACCACTAGACTATCCTGCCCCAGATACCCTAGAAAGATCTCACACATAACATAATGACACATTTCACAGCTTTGTCACTATAGCGCGTGGAGCGCTGTGATCAGACCAAAACAGCACGCCATACCCCAACAACCTCGTTCGTTAGTTAAAGTAAACTAACACGGTGGATGTGTGGCAAGAAGAAACTAGCATTTGAGTCAGCTTGATTCCCTAGTCTTTCAGGATGTGTTACAATAGTCTACAGCAATTCAGCTAAAAATTGCTTCCTAAATGTACAAGGTATCCACTGTTCTAATAGTGAACTAGAGTCATCAAGGGAGCTTTGGACCGAGGATGCATCAGTATATCCCACATAGGAAGTGCTCTGGATATTTTTTGATGATGTCATTAAAATATGTCTGAAGGTTATGATCGACTCAGATCATCAACCATTGAAAATAATCGGAATAATCATAATATTTATCTTTTTTTGTGTAATTGTGTAAAGTAGTGAAATAATAATAAATAAAAGTCATATTGATAGGCCTATGCACATAACAGCGGACAAATTAGTGTGAAAATGCCGATCGTGATGACGACGGCGGATCTGTAAACATTTTGTGATTTGGTGGCAACGTGGCAGACAGCAATTTTATGTTTTTTAATACTTGAATGTTGAAGTGGCCCTCTTATGAGAATACAATACCATCAGTGGCCCCAAAGGAATTTGGTTTGAGACCCCTAATAGAGTATACTGAACTGCAGGCTAGTGATGGGTCGTTCGTGAAAGATCAGATTCTTTTGAACGGCTCTTAGGTACAAACAAAGGGAACCGAGTTGTAAATGTAATGTACACTGAACAAAAATATAAACGCAACACTTTTGTTTTTGCTCCAATTTTTCATGAGTTGAAATCTAAAAAGATCTAAGACTTTTTCTATGTACACAAAAGGCCTATTTCTCTCAAATTTTGTTCACAAATTTGTTTAAATCTGTGTTAGTGAGCACTTCTCCTTTGCCGAGATAATCCATCCACCTGACAGGTGTGGTGTATCAAGATGCTGATTAGACAGCATGATTATTGCACAGGTGTGCCTTAGGCTGGTCACAATAAAAGGCCACTCTAAAATGTGCACTTTTATCACACAGCACAATGCCACAGATGTCGCAAGTTTTGAGGGAGCGTGCTATTGGCATGCTGACTGCAGGAATGTCCACCAGAGCTGTTGCCTGTGAATTGAATGTTCATTTCTCTACCATAAGCCGTCTCCAAATTAGTTTCCAAGAATTTGGCAGTACATCCAACCGGCCTCACAACCGCAGACCACGTGTAACCAC
>OMKP01068905.1:0-17359 GCA_900302375.1 Bathygadus melanobranchus | reverse complement strand
ATGGCAGCCTTACAGTTTACCCACATTGCAAGACATTATCAGGTAATAACGGCCATCATTTTTGTTATGGATATCTTGGGTGTTCTTGCTGGCGTGTATCTGAATTCACTGCCCTCACTTTGGTTAGAAGCCTGAGACGACATGACTGACTGCATAGTGTGTGAGTGTGTGCTGATGATGCTGTTGTGCTTACTGAGGCAGGTGTTGCTACTGAACATGTTGAGGATGTGCTGGCAGTCCTGCCACTCGTTGCCGCTGGCTTCACATGTGCACCACTGGGACACCTCCATGCTGCTGTTACTCACATAGTTAGGGGTCATAATGGTGCCTGATGAGGAAAAACACAGATGTTATAGAGCTATGGATAATACATTGGATTTGTATGGTGCCGTTCTAAATCCACAACACTCGTTTGAATAAAAATAAGTCATGAACATAAAAACAAAGGCCATATTATAAAGTCCCATTAAAACATCCTCACCGATGAGTCCCGTGTAGGCCTGTAGACACCTGGCTCGGCTCTCTCGCCCACAGCCCGACGGAGAGAGAGTGGAGGGCTGGCAGTTGCGCTGGAAATCTGCAAACCGGGATCTGGAGAAAAATAGCAGAGCATAAATGGCAGGACTTTTACTTTGGAGGGCTGGAGCTTTTCATCACTATCTGTTATTGTGTTGTCAGGTGATTCTTCACCTCCACGTTGTGCCTTAAAAGCGTTTAACGCACACCTACTCGTTGATTATCCTCTACCCTTACATAAAGAATATGCTCTGGCTCAGTGGATCTTATCCTGGTTAATCAGGTGGAACTTCCACAGAATTCTCACACTCATACTTCCAGTTGGCTGCTGACCATGGCTTCTACGGTACCCCGCTCACCTACACGGCTCCTCCAAAGACCTTCTCGCCTGCACCGCTGGTCCTCCGGTGTAGTGAACCCCCCCTCACCTGCACAGCTGGTCCTCCGGTGTAGTGAACCCCCCCTCACCTGCACAGCTGGTCCTTGTAGCAGTATGTCTGCAGGCTGAGGCAGTTGGGCTTGTCTGCCCGGTCCTCCCCGCTCCGGGCGCTCTCCTCGAAGGAGCACGAGGGGACGATGGTCTTGCGGCGGCGTTCCCCGCACAGCGGGTCAGAGCACGGGCAGAAGAGCAGGGCGAAGCTGTACTCCTCGGGCACCCGCTCCAGGAAGCGGCGCAGCGCCCGGTGGCACTTCTGCCGGTTGCAGCTGCTGTCGTAGCCGGCGGCGCGCTTGGTGCACGCCACCACGTACTCTGAGCGCAGGGAGCCGCACTTCTCGTACAGGCCGCAGTCCTGAGCCGCCTTCAGGCACTGGTTCTGTCCGTCCAGGGAGAGTGGGGCTGGGGGTGGAGTGAACAAGCAACGGGGGTCAAATGCATATAAGGGAGCGTAGACCTAGGGCTGGGCGATTATAGGGACGTTGTGTCGATATCGTGGTGTGAGACTAGGTATCGTCTTAGATTTTGGATATCGTAATATTGTGATATGGCATACGTGTTGTGTTTTCCTGGTTTTAAAGGCTGCATTACAGTAAAGTGGTGTACTTTTTGCCTTTACACACCCCTCAATCCACATTACTGATGATTATGTATGCAAAAATAGACTTTACAATGTGGTTATTCTATATAGACTTGAATTACCAGAAAACATGCTGTATCGTGATTTATATATAGTTATCGATGACCTATATTGGGATAGAAGATTTGGGCTACATAAACCCATGTTTAATTGGGACCTGTGGTCATATGCTGTCGATGCTCCTCTTCAACCTGCTGTCTGCATTCACTCTCCGATCCATAAAGGCATAGAAGCCCATACAAATAGGGAAAAAAAAGATTCGATAGGTGTTGAAGCTGGGAATTGCAGTCCAATAGAGACAGGTAGCCTCATGGCTAGTGTGTGTTTGACTCCCAGCTGTAAGTTTCTGGCTTCTGGCTTCTTCGATCCCCAGTGTCTACAGTCAAACGTGTAAGCAGCTGCCCTCCCTCAGATGCCCTGACACCCTAACCTGCTCCTCAATCACCTGCATCTGAATTTGCCGTAAGTCGCTGTGGACAAAAGCGTCTGCTAAACATGGACATGCATTCGGGTGTAGTGTAGCAGCCAGGTGTGAGCAGGTCCATACTTGACATGATGGAGGCCATCTGGGACATCTCTATGTTCCTGAGCAGGCTCAACTCCAGCTCCTCATAAGGAGAGACCTCGTACTCCTCGTAGGCTGAGGAGACACCAGAGGAGCCATGTTGACCTCTCCGTCATTATGGATGATGAGGGCACTGGCAGACTACATGCACAGATATGTACCACCACACTCATGCGGTCACATGGCCACACTCACTCACGCTACCTGAGAAGCGCACCGTCCAGTACACCTTGAGGCAGTGCTCCTCTCGCCGTGAGCCCCGCTGGCACTTGCAGGCCTGCAAGGGGCGGTGCTGCTGCAGTCCATGCTGGGCCTCCAGGCACTCCCAACGGGCGTCCGCGGCCAGGGGCGCCACGGCCTCCTCGGCCACGCAGTACTCCAGCAGCCGGTAGAGCACGGCGCAGGGCTCCTCCTGCAGGCAGCCCTGCTCCGCCACCCCGCAGTCCAGAGAGCCAGACTCCAGTGCACAACCTGGCCGGCAATGGGGGTGGTGATGGTGGTGGGGAGGGACAGGTGGGTTCAGCAGCTGGTCAATAGTCTATTCACTGCTAGTCATTAAGTCATTTAGTCATCAAGCAGATGCTTGACTCCATCCAAAGTGACTTGCAGAGTGAACCCTGTTTTGCCACCAGGTGTGGTGTTGGTTAGCCATCACGACTCATTTGAATATCAGCCCTGTAGTGGATGGACTGCATTTATGTATTCTAAGACACTGGTGGGGATTGAACCAGCAACCCTTCAGCTGCAAGACAACCTGGCTGGGCTGGTGCGTGAAATCATCGTGGTAGTTCAGTATTAGGCCCCAGGAGATGTGGTAGACTATGAAGACATTACATGATACTATCATTTGGTCAATATCAATTATATATGCATTACACAGCCATGTGCTGGCTGGTTGCTGCAGGAGGCACTGCATTAGCTTGCCTGATCTGTTTTTTACTGATGGTTATGATTGAACTACGATTATTATAATGGTTATGATGTAAATGTTTCTCATCAAGCCTACAGTCTATTAAATCAAAGTACAACATATACATAATTTATGCGAGAGGCATGCTACATATAAAACAAATTACACATGTTCCACATTAGGTGGAAAGCAGCACTATTTCTAGATCGAACTTTAAATTTGAAAAAATGTGAAGATCACCAGTAGAATGACAAGTCTGCCTGACTGTGCTTGCAGAGAGGAATAAGCAATCAATGCACAGTGTGAGTAATTGTTTTTGACCTCGCCACAAACAAGTCAATTAAGTTAGCCCAATGAGTATGAGGATGCTTATTAACAAAATTTGATGTGACAAGCATTGAGTGTGTTTTATGCAAGCATGGCCAATGGGTACACACTCAGAATGGATGATCTCAGCATCTTTTATGATCCAGGCACGGCCACGCGCATTGATAGCAAAGGGGAAGAATTACAATATAATAATTGGAAAGTCACAAATAGCTTATCCGCTGAAGGGGGTCGTTCTTGGGTGAAGAAGCGAGCATTAACAAACATTGAACTGAAATAGAGGTCATACGCTTAACATAAAAGACTCTAATCATTTAATCCACAAGCATGTGAGAGAGATTCAACGACGTCAAGACGACAAACTTCATTAGCGCCAAAGAGCAGGTGGACATCTGGCGTCATTGACCCGGCTGTGGTTCTACGATGTCTGCTCCGATTGGTGCTTCTGGCTGGGTTCTGAATTTAGGAGGGAGGGTGACCAACATGTGACCCCTCCACTCAGAAACCAGTGAAAAATTCCCCTGAGAAATGAATGATCCACACCATCTCTCCTGGTCTACCTGGATCTCTAAAGGTGGCTGTGGGAGCCTTGCCTGGGTCCAGACCTTTGAATCCGCCTACTCCATCGAGTTGATTCTGGTCTGGCATCATGACATAAAACGGCGATTTCTCGGTTGAAAAAGCGATTATCCAATGAGCACCGCAGGGGGGCTAACGATTAGCCAATTGCCATTTTCTTTAGAATCATTTGTGAATTCTCAACCCTGACAAATAGTTGAAATCATTTTACACAAATCCTCCCAGAATATACCGTATGGGAGAATTACCCAGACATCTTGGAAACTTAGTATGTTGGCATGGCTACGCATCGTTGGTCTCTAGTGATTGGTTAAATACCACTATGATTTAAATCAGTTAGAGTGGAGGCAATGTCAGACCGAAGATGGAAATGAGTGTCACAAGTTCACAATTCTGTCTGATATCAGGCTAGTAGGAGCCTATAAGGGAAACTGAGGAACCTTTAGTGGGACGATAAGCACTGGAGCCCCTTATGCAACCTTGAAGGTCCTGGGCCCAGATTCACAAAAGTATCTTAAGGTAATTCTTAAGAAGTTCCTTAAGAATGTTCTTAACTGCAATTTCTTAACATTTCAAGAACTTAACTTACTTATTTTTTTTACTTCGTTATTTTATTCCTTTCTTACAAACGTTTTTTTTTTAAGTCGTCTCACTTTTGGGCCATGTGTGTGGATAAGTGTAAATCAAACAGTTGCAATCTTTATCATAAATAAATAAAATCCTGAAAAGTTGTGTAGTTAGCATAGCGTGTGGTGTGTGTGTGTGGTTGGTGGCCAGGTGAGCAGCCTCACCTGGCCTGAGTCAGGCTGATTAGTCTGGGGCTGGGTGAGGCTGCACACCTGTGGTGCATTGGCTAATCAATGCCCACAGGTTGAATCAGCCATCACACCACACACACACTCAGGAAGAGCACTAGCATGCTAGCATTTACCAACTGCTCTGTCTTCAAACAACTACAAACTACAATAAATCGGCCTATCATCATAAACTTCCTGTGTCTTGTGTTGGAGGAGCCCTTGAAAAGCCACTTCATGTGGTGTGCGGCAGGAGCTACCACAGTGTAGTAGCCTAGACCTATGTATTTTTGTATGTCTTATGAAATTCGAATCAGTGAGTAACCACCTTACAATGAGATCAAATATATTTCAATATGTAATAATGTAAATAGAAGAAATTCAAACTCTAAAATCAATATTACCAATTAAAAGCAAGTCATGTGACAACTTAAAGGAGGTAAACTGTTATCTTATAGTTAAGAATAAAATCAAGACATTTAACATATTTTCCAAGAATCTCATCTTTTTTCAGAAGTTTTTCTAATAAGATAAGAAAATATTCTTAAGAAAAACTGCTGTTCACCAAAAGATATTTAACTATCTTCATAAATCCAATCTAAAATTCATCATATTTTTGTTCTTAAGATACTTTTGTGAATCCAGCCCCTCTTCTATTTCCATGGAATTCTTTGTGTCAGTCCTACCAGCCCTCTGTAATCGCCCAGTGTGCTGAGCACGGCAAGGTTATCTGTTTGTCTAGTGACATTTCACATGACATCAGGCAATGACAACTCAGCCTTATTAAATACAACATAACAAATATATAATATGTGGTGTCAAATGTCCAATCACTGGGCCCTGGGCTACCTATTTCCGTGCAGACCAAATTCAAGTGGTACAGATGAAGTTGACGATGAGCCAAGGCAACTCGAGGACTTTGTTTTGTTTTGATCCACAATAGGACCCATTTGCTTCACAAAACCGCAAGCATGCCAAAACCCTGACCTGCAGTCAACCGTCATGGTCCATCTGTCATCGTGATAATTGACACACGTCATTACACGGATGACATCAACGGTAGGCAAACCAGTGGAGCAGGCCAATACCAGCGAGTGTCAGAGTGGTATGGGCTGTAGACGCCCATGGTAGATTTAGTGCTGACATCATTGGAGCGATGAGTTATGACAAGGTCTGAACCAAGGTCTCCATTTCGGCTCACTTTCCAAACAATGGGATATCTCACCGCTCTTCTTCACCAGAAAGAAGGGCGCTACTCTTCAAAACCTTTGGAGGACCAGGGTCTAAATTAATTTCCGGGGACATTTTTTTACCCCACCAAAAAGTCCCTGCTCCTACTTTCCAAAAGTTCAAGAACTTTGGGGGGTGGGGCTTGTAGCGCTGAACATTTCTCAGGCTCAGTCATCTCACGGTCTATCACTGCAATAGATCGTAAAATCTGTTGGTTTACTTTAAAACTTTTACATCAGGCATGTAACAAATAAATGTCACGAAAAACAGTGAAAGAAAATACGACAAACAAAACTGCATAAACTATTTACTTCAGTTACAACGCAAATATACAGGATTTTCCAATGAGAATCATATGGGGGAAAAAGCCTCAACTCTCAACCTCATATAGCCTAGCCTATTCTTTCACCAAAATATCCTATGTATTTAGAGGATTTCATTATAATGGGGTTTCACTTTTTTTAATCCAAGTATAAAATAATGTAGCAAATGGCAGTTTCAGTTTGATAAGTGAGTGTGTCTAGGTGTGCATTGGGGCATTCTTTAATACCTCCATGTTTTGGAGACGTTAGGACATGTGAAAACAGCTGTTGCCTTTTCATACATCAGCGAAGACTACTTTGCCTCTTCACGGGTCTTTAGACTGCTGGCAACGCAGACAACAACAGGCTGAAGTAACCTTTTAGTGCTTGAAAAGTAGTTCCGGGTACTGTAGGTGGAAACACAGCTCAAGTCATTATGACAGATGTCGGATATTTATTAGCCGGTAGCATTTGTAGTGCTCATTAAGGGATTACGAACTACAGCAACAATTTGGTTTGTGTTACAAAATGATACCCCACATGCCTTTTTTTTTAAAATGGAACAAGTTTGACAGCTTAAACCGATCTTTAACCGAAACACTTTCACCGTTTATTTGTCTTTTTTTCACAGTTTTCATCATCCGGACATAATGTTGGCGGTCTACTCGTTCACATAACTGGTCAGCATGGAGATTCAGATTTCATTCATTACAGTTAGGGAAGGAAACATGCCCAAATATGAGACCCTAAAAGTCAAGGTGTGTAATGTGAGCCAGTTGAAGAAGGTTGCAGTGTCTCTCTCTCTTTACTTGATCTACACAGTCTTCCTGGAATGAGAGGGTTGAATAGGGACACACAGGTGTTAAGAGGACCTCTTCAGAGGCTGCAGTAGGTCTAGGCCACAGGTGTAGGCCACCAGGCCGTGCATCAGGAGCAGGGAGAGCTGGTGGATTATCATGGCTACTTGGGTATAAATGGAGAGCTGGCTGTCTGTATCTGGGCTGCTTGAGGAAGGCCTGAAACCCTTCTGATTTATACATTGGCCTACTTTGAGTTTCTCAGTCTTTAACCCTACTCCGGATCCAGGATCTATGATACACTGACATTAATTCTCCTCACTCTACGGACCATCAGACCCTAACCCTTCATAAGTGTTCACACAAGCGTTCATATAACTGCTAATTTAACCGTTATATAACCGTTCATGTAAGTGTTCATCCGCGGCTCTGTTCCTTCCTGAGGCCTCATCCCCTCCACTTGTTCCTGTACACCGACACTCACATTGGAAAAGCGTTGCTGTTGGTTTGTCTCGTGTTGGGCAGTAGAGCGTCACACAAGTAGTGTCGCTACTAGTTTAACTACATTTCTCAGTAGCGCGGTGGCAGCGTCGCTGTTTTTTTTAATCAAATAGCTTTTCGGCAGCAAAACGCTTATCGATCAAGTAGTGTGCTAGCGTCCACACAAGCTGCGTTGTACCAAGCATTTCTGGAGCTCAAGCGCAGCAGAGCTTTTCTGCTGCGGCCTGAAATAAAACTGCTAAGGATCAGTTTGAGTGACGCCACCGCCATACATGGACCTGTATGTGTAGCCGATGTCACCGGCGGTGATCCTGCGACTTGTCTGCTGCAGGGGAATACAGACAGGCTTGAGTTTACCAGATGGAAAGATGGCTGAGGGGTGAGGACGGAGAGGAATTGATCCTGAGTGATGCGCGCACAGATGAACATACACACACTCTCGACACCTGCTTTATGTTATGTGGTCAAAAAGAAGCTTTGATGTAGTAAACCACTTTCTTTTGCCATGATGCTGTTTCAGTGTAGTGAAGCTTCCACTACACTTTCCAAGTAGCTTGCCCAAGACTGCGTGTATCTAAGGACAATATATTTTGCAGTAATATAACGTCAACTTTACTTCTACAATGTTATTGCAGTCCTGACAGTATTTGACCGCAGTAAATGCCATACCATTAAGGATTTCACGCACTTCACTGATTTCCTCATTGAGGTTAGAGGAAATAAATTGAGGCCAATGAGTCAAATCTGAAAAGTAAATGTGCACAGCATATACAGATTACGCTTCCTTTCCTTTTTCAACGTCAACATCGGACATATTCTGACGCTCGCGTATCGCCACCAAAGCATGCATAACAAAGGCTGGACGGAAATAGCTCCACAGCAAACGGTGGCATAGACTCGCTCTAAGCACCGCGTCTTAAGCACTAAGCCAGCAAGGGTTCCCACCGAAGGTTCAATGTCACGGTTAAGTCCAGTGCTGGGAAGGTACTGTATGCTCGGCTCGGGCTCTACAAAAAGGACCTATCGTGGCCTACCATGTTTTTACATGATAGTGAGTAGAGTGCAATCATATGTTTGTTAAAATAAAATAAAAAGATGTCTATATTTAAAAACATTCTAATAAAATAATAAAAAGATACATATATATATATATAGAGCCCATAATACCGTATTGTGGTTGATTTAGGTAAACCTTTCTGTTGTTGAAAAGAGTTAAAAGAAAGAGGTTGGCAATGTGAGACGGGCCCAGGATAAACTGTATAATCAGCTTTAAAGAAGACAGGAGCATGAATTCATTTTTATAGTCCTGGAATGAATTAAGGAAAGTGATTTGTTGGCCAAACTGTACTGGACAAAAAGTTTTTCATGATGATGATGATGATGATGATGATGATGATGATGATGGACATAAAGACTTTCAGTGTATGTGTTCACACCATTGTTCAAACACACTAGCACACACACAAGGATAGACGCAACAAATAGCAGGAATAAATGGTCGATTAGTCACAGATGTATAATATGAAGTCTCACCAGGGCACCACCAGGGTGTTTTTGTTAAAAGCATCCAGCCTCTTTTACACAATGCATATATTCACAGTGGATGTAAGATGTGCATTGCCTTAATGCTCATTGACTTGCGTTGATCTATAAGTCAGGTCAGTCAATATGTCAGCAATAAAAACTAATCTTTGTCAAGAAACATGCCAAGTATTTTATCAGCGGCTACTCTACGTAGGGAAAGATGATTTAAATTCCTTTTGAGAAATACTTTAAGCAATTGGAATGTTTACGTTTTAATCTATACACTGGTAATATTGCAAATATTAACAAAAGAAAATGAACTCCCTATAAATCAGCCTTTAACAAGTACCAGCAATATTTTGTTTCTTGATTGACTATTGCAGGCTATTTGTCTTTGAGTTGGAAACTAGATAATACCCTAAATCATAGCCTACAATATAAAATCTTCCATACCAGCATTTCGCTGATCAATTGAAATGTGAAGTACTACTTACCACAAGTGAAAACATTCAGAAATAGTCCAAGGATCGTCATCATCATGCTGATGTCGGTTGACATTGTAAAGAGTTGTCTTTTCAGTCGCCTCTTAGACGTGCCAACTAAGTGATGGGTGAAGGAAAGTTGATCAAACAGATCGGCGCGGAGTTCAGATGAATACGTTTTCCTCCAGGCTCACATGTGCGTGTTGAAATAAAGTCCTTACATTCTCATAGGGGATCTCGTCCATTGATGCAGCGTTCATCTATGAATGAAAGACATTCGAGACCGCGCTCAAAAGTTTATGTTCAGGCTGACGGGGTTTCTAGATAGAGGCTAAGAGAGCGTTGTTGTTGTTGGTGCGCATTTGCACGTCGGCTATATCTCCAAGGCATTGTAGCCCACGACTGCACAGTGCGACAGTTAGTGTTGGTAAGTGAGCGGCTCATGTGAGAGCGAACCTTTATTATAACGCCAAGCTCGGATGTGATTGGTCCCCGGAAAGTGTGAATATTCCCCTGAGGTGAACTTTCATGTGAGTGCGGTTGTTGCGCTGTAAAACTTGAACACGAAAACGAGAGGGTGAGAGTTAATTTCATTAGAAATCTCAACATGTACTTGCCTGTGGACCATAAACGCAAACAGAATGTTTTGATTGGCTAAACCCCTTATCATTGTGGTTGTTTAGTGATATTGACTTGTCTGGGAGTGGTGATTAATTGCAGTCTGGGTAATCTAACAATAAAGTTGAAGAAATAAGTCGAAAGTGTAGCTCTATATTACCATATGCGTCGATGTCTTTGGCTCCATTACGCTTCCCCCATTGTGATTGTCTGTAGAGTCTGTTCTAAGTGACTGCATGTGTAGGCTACCCGATCATCTTACGCGCACCCCGGACTGTGTCAAATCTCTTACCCGCATCAGAGTTGCAGCTGCCGGGTGAACAAAAAACGGATGTACCCATACCGAGAATCACAAATATATCCACTTGCAACTCATACATGAAGATGCGTTCACTATGCCCGCACGGCAGGGTATTCCCGGGGCCGTTTTACGTGCACTACCCCGTTTTATCGGCTATTATACACGTCAATCAGTCCAGTTTCATGATTACTGTGTAGCCTACTATTTCACTATAGGGTGCGACACACGCACATAGGCCTGTGTAAGGTCAACTCCACAAGTTCAGGGTGATTGCTTGACTTGTGTCCTTGCGTGTTACTACAGCTCCCCCTAGTGGGCTATATGGAATACGTTTTTATTTCGACTGATAATGCAATTACAATAACTAATGTAATGGAAAAAAATTAAAATGATAAATAACGGCAAGCAATTTCACATTGGTTTTTCCACATCTTGCATTATGTCAGTCAGTAAAGTCAACTACAACCCATAACGATCTTCTCCACTGCTATTCAGAAATACGTTTCAATATTAGAAACGTTAGTATTATGTACTCTATAAAAGCAGATGTAAACATAAATATAGTTCCTCATTATTTACAAATAGTTAAACACACTGTTGTTTCAGTGGTACATATATACAAGTTTGTATTTGGGTTTTTTAGTCTTTTTTGTTGTTTTAATTTATCGTGAATGAGGTCACGCCTTGTGGGAGCTATTTAGATGGTGGTTGGTTGTGCCTTTAAGTTGCAGAAGCTTTGGAAATAACTGAATATTCCTCAATTTTTGTATGACATTTTAAAATAAACTATAGACGGATGCTGAGAATACCTTAAGCGCACGCACACACGCAACATAATACACATTATTTTGTCAGGTATTTATATTATACTTTTAAAGGGGAATCGCTTCATACGTGTGTTGTGAACATCAATGTGAAAAAATCTGAAAAGTTGTAGGGGGAGGCTGTGGCAGTAAAGGGCCTATATATGACCTTAAAGAGTGCCGCTATATGGGCCCACATGGCCTGTTTATGACCTGTAGGCTATTTATGTGTGTGTCTCTCTCTCGCTTTCTCTCTTTCTCTCCCCCCCATAGTGGTCATAGTGCTCTCTCACCTTCTTATTTAGCTCCTACAGCCCCTCTCTCCACTTCTCTACTCGACCTTATGACCTTGATGTTTTAACTTCCCTCTTCCCCACGCATGTAGAATGTTAGCTTAATGTTAGCATGCTATATGTGCTGCACTGCTAGCTGTCTATATAACTATCAGTGCTGAACATAGGGGGAAACAAATGACTCGCATACAGAGAGAGAGAGACACACACACACTGAGTGCCAAGCAGGGTATCGGCATAGTACGCACTACAGCCAGCTGTCTATTTCTAAGGTCAGCAAGTATAGAGGCTATAGAATATAGGGGTTAAAGTCGAGAGAAAAATTCAGTGTGTGTGTGTGTGACCTGCTGTTAACATGGAAACAAATTATTTCAATAATAATAAATAAATATCAATATATAATAAATATAATAATCATTGTTATTAAACCCAGACAGCTCCTGGAATGACTGAAAAAGTACTACGTTACTTTCAACTGGAGGCTTAATACTTAAGTTTGTAAATCTCACATAGGCACACAACCTTAACCAAGTGACCACACATTTAAATTATGCACAACTAAGCTTCCACAAGGAACAAGATCAAGATCATTTTTATTACATAGTACATCAAGTAGCCTACACATGAATCAGTGAAAGTCAAAAATCACAACACAAGTATGTGATAACATACAATAATAACATACAATAAAGTGCTGCGGCCAACATGATTGGCAAGTAACGGTAGTAGGGGCTAATCCCAAATGAGATGTCTTCAGGTGCTATTTGAAGGTTAAAAGGACTCCACAGGCCGTATAGAGGTGGCTATGGTGGCTATCTGCCACCATGATTTCCTCAATGAAGGTTATGAGGTGCATTGCAGAGGGGGCTAGGTTCATTAATTCATTTTTTTATCAACAACTCGTCGTCATTGACCTTGGTCAATTACAGTTGATTGCTTGTAAATACACATGAGGGGGCAAAGGGCTGCTATTATGTGATATCACAAATGATAAGCAGTTTATGGTTATAGTTCAATGAAACCAAATGCTTGACAGCGTTGGGCAGTGGTCATGGGAGCGGATGGGGGCGGGACGAGCCGTATACTTAATAGCCAGCGCTATCTGGCTTCCGCGAAACCAATCCGAGAAGGAACGCCCAATTACGCATATAAACGATGACGATCGCGTGCCTTATTGGCAAGTTGCACGTGTAGACACGGTGACATTCACAGCCTGACCAATAAAGGAACACCCCTACTCTCGTCTTGTATCGCGATAGGACGCCTCTTAAATTCTGAACGCGCCTCTGGAATCGGCCATTTCGTCGGTTTAGGCCATCCTGTGAAGGGCAGTGAGGGAATCCTGTACTGATTATCTGAAAGGCATCCTAGAAGAACATTACATAATGAATGAAACCGCAGTCTCCTTCGCCAAGGACTTCTTGGCCGGTGGCATCTCAGCTGCCATCTCCAAGACAGCCGTTGCCCCCATCGAGAGAGTGAAGCTTCTTCTTCAGGCAAGTTTAAAAAAAAACCAAGTCTTCCTCTATTTCTCAGCACTTGTAGCTAGCGCTAGCTAACTGCCTTCATCTAGCTATCGAGCCGGGCTGTAACTCCCTCCAGTCTATACGATATTGTCCATGGGCCCACACTTGACCCTTTAAAATGCACCTGCTATGTCTAAAGTACTCAATGGTATTTATTATCTTTGTTTGACTGTACATGACATCGAGGTCATTACGGGATGTGCAATGACCTACACGAGACGCCTAGCATCCGTGCTACGCTCAGCGATAACCTTAGCTTGCGCGGCTAACAAAGGACAACCGTCTGTCATGACAATGGGGATGCAAACTGTCTGTGATATGTTTCATAATAATGCCTAAACAAGAGGACCATTGTGCAACAGTGTTGAGCGATCACTTTTATGGCGTTTTTCCCTGATGGTCCCTCGTTATGTGAGCGATCTGCCCTCATACCGGCGAGTGTTGGCTGAAGGCCCGACGACTTCTTCAAGCTGGCCCAACAAGTTTTTAGCCCCCTGCAAGTAATTTGTAGACAATCCTACTTGAAAAGACGTCCTTATGTATACGAGAGTTTTTTTTTTTACGTTATTCAACCGTGAGATGTCACCTTGATTTTTATTTTGGGTCACAGTATTTGCTAGCGCCAGAGCAGTGTCCTCTGCTTTGCAAGTCTATTTTCTTTTTCATCGTTTTGTAGTGTAACGCACAGCTGTCACTCGCTAGATGACCTCCAGCCACATGACGTCTTTACTACGTGGTTGCCAAGGAAGCCCTCACTACTACATTGTCTCTAGGGAGACCCATGACAGCTCCGTAATGACTAACTTGTCCCGCTATCTTGACTTGACAGTTCTGAGCTTTGACATTAACTCAGCTTGTTTTGTTTCTCACAGGTCCAACATGCCAGCAAGCAGATCACCGCAGATAAGCAGTACAAGGGTATCATGGATTGCGTTGTTCGTATTCCAAAGGAGCAGGGATTCCTGTCCTTCTGGAGAGGTAACCTTGCCAATGTCATCAGATACTTCCCCACCCAGGCCCTGAACTTCGCCTTCAAGGACAAGTACAAGAAGGTCTTCCTGGATGGAGTCAACAAGCACACCCAGTTCTGGCGGTACTTTGCCGGTAACCTGGCTTCCGGTGGTGCGGCCGGAGCCACGTCCCTGTGCTTCGTGTACCCCCTCGACTTCGCCAGAACTCGTCTGGCCGCCGACGTCGGAAAGCCCGGTGCCGGTCGCGAGTTTAACGGCCTGGCTGACTGCCTGAAGAAGATCTTCAGGTCCGACGGTCTCCGTGGGCTGTACCAGGGCTTCAACGTGTCCGTCCAGGGCATCATCATCTACAGGGCTGCCTACTTCGGCATGTACGACACAGCCAAGGGTATGAACGTCCTTTTCTCTGCTCAAATAATGTCCGTTTTTGCAATTGCCATGATCTATAAAGATGACCATTTCCCCCTCAGGCATGCTCCCCGACCCCAAGAACGCCAGCATCCTGGTCAGCTGGATGATCGCCCAGTCTGTGACGGCCGTCGCCGGCCTCACCTCGTACCCCTTCGACACCGTGCGTAGGCGCATGATGATGCAGTCCGGACGCAAAGGAGGTAAGGCATTAAAAATTCATCGTGAGACTCGATCATATGTACCGGGTAACGGGTGCTAGTTCTTTTTTTTAAAACTGTGAATCAGGTTACTAATAGCAAACGTCGTAGGGGTTTGTGATGGGCTTCCACGCTGTCAGCATTGGAACTTGACCGGTTTTATTTTCCCCCCTCCCCAGCCGACATCATGTACAGTGGTACCATTGACTGCTGGAAGAAGATTATGCGCGATGAGGGCGGCAAGGCCTTCTTCAAGGGAGCCTGGTCCAACGTGCTCAGGGGCATGGGTGGCGCCTTCGTGCTGGTCCTGTATGATGAGCTGAAGAAGGTCCTCTAAGTCCCGACTTTTTTTTTTTTTTTTAACATCACTGTAAAATCTGGCTAAATGTAACATTATTTTCTGGTTCAATGGACTCGGCAGTCTGCCTTATTTAATGGGAACAAACTACTAGTGTCTCACCACTAGAGGGCAATGGCTGTACCTCGTGCATCTTCATGTTAAAACGTTCCACATTCTCTTTGAACAATGTCATTCCTGTTAAAGATCTGATACCTCTTCCTGTCATTCAGTAGGTTTGTATGGTCCTAACTTAAAATAAATTTATTCTGGGGAACAAACTTAAAACTGACTTCTGTGGTTTTGCTGTCTCCTCCTTCTCCCACACCCACTTCACCACAGGTGATAAGAACACGGCTACTGGTTGGCGATTACACCCAGCGGCTATATATACCCACGCTTATCCCCCTGCTTAGCCTAGCTTGACGCGTTGGTGTCCAGTCACTACTGGGGCGGCTTTAGCACCGGTAATGTGGTGACATTGACCCTACCAGCCCTGTGCCAGTCATAAACCGTAATGAGACTTTGAAGTACTGCAATGCACGCTAGACTCATCACATTGCTTCTTGCCTGTTGGTTAATAAATGGTCCTTTCAACAATCACCAGGGTTTGGGAGTGGAAGCCATTTGTAAAGTACATCTGCATTCCCTTGAAATGCACAGTCCTGGTGTCCAGTGTGTGTAGTTAATGGTTTAAATGCCTCTAGAAGTAAGACCCTTGACACCGCTATCAGTGGAAATGGTTCCAGTGGAGTTGTCCTTGTAAATGGCAGGGTTCTAGCTTACTCGCAAATCTTAATTTTCAGACAGGTGGTAATTAGTCTCATGTATCTGATAGGCTGTGACGTGATGGGATTTATACCATAAGCAGGTATTACTGATCATAAACAATAGACTACTTTGGCTGGTTTACATCATGGTAAACCCATTGGGAAGCTACTCCCCAATCTTTTGGTACATTTCTACATTTACTGTAAGAATAGCCAAAATGCAAAATCTAGTCCGAAATCTAGTCACATTAATATATTCGGTTCCATGTACTGTGTAGTCTGGGTTCTAGCTTGGCACTAATTGGGCGGCAGTAGCTCAGGAGGTAGAGCGGTTGTCTGGGAGCGGGAAGGTTGCTGGTTTGATCCCCAGCTGCGCCTAGCTAATTGTCAACGTGTCCCTGAGCAAGACACCCAACCTCAACTGCTCCAGACGAGCTTGTTGTCTTGCCTTGCATGGTTGACGCCACTGTCGGTGTATGAATGGGTGAATGTGAGGCAATGTAAAGCGCTTTGGATAAAACCACTATATAAAATGCAATCCTTAGTCAGCCTTGAGTTAAGCTCAAGTTGAGCTTAACTCAACTTGAGTGATTAACAGTCTGACTAAAAGTTCACTATATACGTGACTATTACACTTAATGGACATTGTAAATAAAGATATTGCTGTTAACCTGTTGTGGACAATTTGTACTTAAGTGCAATGAGTGGTGAACACCAATTTAGTTTAAGTAGTCAGTCTATGGCTCGTCTTACTGGGCTTAAAGGTAGTTTAATCAAGATCTATTTTGATTTGGTTAGTTTGGCTACTCTGCTTCCTCCAACGCTTCCATGTCAAGTGCTATGGAGGCGGGGAGTGATTGCAATGGTATCTGAAAACTCCCCAAATACAGACAATTTATTAAATGCCCCACCAGAGAGGAGAATATTCTGGATCACTGTTACACCACAGTAAGCAATTCTTATGCCATCCCCCGCGCTGCACTGGGACACTGACCACGTCATGGTCCACCTGATTCCTGCATACAGGCAGAAACTAAAACTCTGTAAGCCTGTTGTGAGGACATCAAAGAAGTGGACCAGTGAAGCTGTGGAACATCTACAGGCATGTCTGGATTGTACCGACTGTGATATTTTCAGGACTGCCACCAACAGTCTGGACGAGTATACCGAGGCTGTCACGTCCTACATCAGCTTCTGTGGACAGTTGCGTACCATCACGCACCACGGTGAGGTACAACAACGACAAGCCCTGGTTCACAGCTAAGCTCAGACGAGGCGTTCAAGAGTGGTGACAGAGACAGGTTTAAAGAGTCGAAGTACAGGTTTAGCAAGGAGGTGAGAGACGCTAAAGCTAAAGCTCCAACATCAGTTCTCAACTAACGACTCTGCTTCTGTCTGGAAAGGGCTCAGGCAGATCACCAACTACAAGCCGAAAACCCCCCACTCCTTGAACGACTTACGCCTTGCCAACAGCCTGAACGATTTTTACTGCCGCTTTGAAAGACAATGGGACAGTCCTGACACCATCC
>OMKP01068904.1:1918-11918 GCA_900302375.1 Bathygadus melanobranchus | reverse complement strand
CATCACTCTTGTGATTTGTGTCGTGTATCGCCTCGTCTCACCTCTCTGAGGACGCAGTTTGGCTCAGCCCTACAAACAACCACACAATATCAGTACAAGTACAAACAAGTCATGGTTCCTACCCATCATATGTCACCACCACCGTTATGTCTTCATCTGTGACCTGCTCGATGACCACATCATACCACCCCGATCCTGGCTTCCCTGCATTGGCTACATGTTTAATATGAAGCACACCAAGGTCTGGCTCCCAGTTACGTCTGGCATGTGACCCCCTTACCAGCCAGTGCCGTCAACCTTCCACCTATGACCTCCTCCTGGTCACTTTTCATGGAAAGCATTTTGTAAACACTGCTTTTTAAAGTGCTATACAAATAAAGTGTATTATCATTATTATTATAATAATAATGATCATTATTATTATTACTACTAGTCATGTGCCCGTTCGAAACGGGCCGACCGCGTGGCCTCCGGTATGGCTGCTGCTTGCAGCTTTTTTGAGAACCAAATCTCACCCAAACAATTTCACACTCGACACTGCACTTCCTTGGGTCCTCAGCAATACACCCGCCAAGTGTGAAGTCTATCGGATGAACGGTTTTCGAAAAAATGACAGACATACATACACACATAGACAGAGATTCCTCTAATTATAGATTATGTGGCCTTAACCCCCCCCCCATTTCTCTCATACAGACTTGTAGGATGGTGGGAGAACAATATGACATATTTAGCAGCAGCAGCAGCGTGTTTCCCTGAGCTGATCTCGTTGTAAGCTTAGAGGAAGAAGAGAAGCTGAGTGTTCAGTAAAGACTAGATCTAGATCTGTATGTTTCCATCGTTCTACATCTATGTGGAAGCTGCTTTGGTTCAAACACATCGGCTCAATGACTAAATGCACATTGTGAAATGGCACTTTGTCAATTAAAAATGATCTATACAATAGAAGAGAAAGAAATATGAGAGGAACAGCAAAGAATATAATTACTTTCCCGAATGAACAAGGCGTGCCAATTTAAAACGAATGTATGAGGTGGAACAATAGGTATCTGTCCTTGAGGTACCCTCCCCCTCCGCGATGAGAAAGACAGCCATGAGAGATGATGAGGCCCGAGGAAGAGAAATGATGGATCTAGTCACTAGCTGTCCTCTAAGCTAAGCCAAGCTATTCGCTTCCTTCCAGCCGTAGCACACCGACGTGACTTTTAATAAAACACGCCTCGTTAGGAGCCAATTAGAGGTGGCGATCTCGCCGTGTAGATGCGAGGGAGAAAAGACGAGAAGTGAAAGGCAATCTGAAACGATGGGGGAGAGTTTGTAAGACAAGAATAAGGAAGGAAGCATAATAAGAATTGTGATCATTTGGACTGGAAAATTGTTATTAATTGTAACAGGACTTAATAGTAATGATTGTTTAGAGGGTATCCTCATATAAAGACATATATATATAATAGTTGGGTAGAAATATACAAATGAACATTTGTATATTAACACATTTCGACAAATGTGTTACTTTCGCAGTCGCTTGGGATAAAAGCGCTGCCAAATGCCCTAAATGTAAATGAACATTTTCATTGAGTCATTGGTCTTTGTTCTTTGTTGTCTGTTTGACCAAGACGTCTGAGGAGTCATCCGAACGCTGCTGGCCATCACAACATTAACCATAACCATGCATGTCATGAACCCGGACCCCGCGCTCATTAATCATGTGCGGCAGGCCCGTTGCTCTAGAAACCAAAATAGCATGCGTGTAGTTACCTTACCGCGTCCTACAACACCACAGCAGGAACCGAGGCGTGTGAGGGAGTGTGGGAGAGTGTGTAGCCTCTAGCCCTTCGCTACGGGGAGGACTTCTACAAGCTCTTCTATCTCACGTGGAAACCGCTGGGGAGTCTCAGCAATGATACAGGAAAACGTCACGTTACGCTTATGATAATACTTATATATCTATATATATATAGATATAAACGTACATATGATCAGATTGATAATGAGGACAAATGACACACAACTGCTGTTATATTGTCAATAATATGAACTACTGACCTGAGGCTATCATGTATTATCGTGTATTTATTATTAGATTTTTCAATCCCATTGACCTCAGATCATTTCTACAGCGCTTTGAATGAATAAGCAGATAACGTGACGTGTATATTTATATAACACTCCCTCCCATTTAAATATCCTTTAGCGTTATGGTTCATTGGGGGATCGGAATTCATCTGAAAAGATAATCACCGTAATGTGTGAAGGGAATCATTTGACCCTATAAAAGTGCTGACACAACACAGCTTTGCATCACTTCAGTGACTTGAATTTCTGCACACATATACTATCAAACGTGGTGTGATGTTGACTGACAAAGTCAAAGTCCCAGAGCAAAACGGAATTTAAGTAATACGCAAAATTACATTACATTACACTCCCTTTCAATGGCCATTAGTGTTACTTTACTGACAGCCACACACACATAGTGCATTGTCCAGCTGAACTCACGGAACACTCCCCACACTCGACCCACAGCTAGTACTTCAACGCTAAAGACACACACACCTGGGCTCCAAGGCCGCTGGCTGGCAGAGGACCCTCACTCCCAGCGTCTACAGAAGCGCTCTCTGTTCTTCCACGCAGACAGGTCTCACAGACAGTTAGCATAAACAATAAGATATAATGCCCATGGCCTCCCTGTTTGCTATGCTTTCCTACATACTGAGTGTGACCGTACCACAGAATGCTTAGCTGAATGGACTTCTCTCCGTATACGAATAAAGCTAATAATTGCTGATCCTAGGTCAGCATTATCTCATTCGATCTTTTCAGTTGTATTGAATGTTATGTTTTTTTTGTGCTGATGTCCGTATTTTGGGGTCTCCCTTGCTACTGGGCTTTCCCTGCTGCTAATGGGACCATGTTAAACCAGGAGGACAAGTGGAGTAAATCTGGAGCAAAACATGGTCACGTGGTATGTCATTGTTGGCCTTAATCACCTAGCAGCCATCTTGAACCAAGATGGCCGCTCGGTGAATAAGGCCCATTACACAGGAATCCCAGAGGGGAGGTGGCTGTGTGAGTGTGAGCAGTGTGTTGTGTTGTGCCTACATCAGCAGAGTGTGAGTGTGTGTGTGTGTGTGTGTATGTGTGTGTATGTGGGGTGGTGCTAATGGGGGTAGCAACGGTGCCCCAGTAAATCAGACCCCAGGGGATTTCAGGGAATGCTGGGACACACACACACACACACATACATACCACACCTCAGTACTGTGTCACACAGAGTGATGATGAGAGCGTAATATGCACCTTCTCATGTATGATTTGATTGTTTTGCATGCACACCATGCAATGCAATGCCTCCCTGTCGTCATCCTTATGATTGAGATTATGGATGGAGGATTACTATTATTAGTGAACTCCCCAGATCTGCTGATTGTCTTTCATCTTACCTAGAAGAACTGATTTATTTGCAAACACACACACACACACACACACACACACACACACACACACAATCACTCCATAATTGATTCCATTTATATAGCGCTTTTCCAGACACCCAAAACGCTCCATTACATAGTCATGTAATCAATCATGTAATTAATTAGACAACACCCTGGAAGCTAATAGTATTAGACAAGATGATGATTGACTGATTATTTCCATTAGATCAGTGAAATGCATAAACTTGCATTTGGAAATGCCGGGTGAGAAAAGGCACCTTGTCGCTATGCAGAGCTGTACAAAATAATGTCAGTGATTGCCTGTTGTGATATGGATTGAACATCATGTATAATATTATTAAATCAATGCATAATAACAGCATCATATAACTTTGTATATATATATATATACTTTTAGACTGCAAATATTAAGATAGCACAGGTCATCAGCACACACATACACACATACACGCTCACACTAATCTGCGTCTCTCTTGGGGGTATTCGAGTATAAATACCGACCCAGCTCAGAGGCTAATAACTAAGAACCCCAACAAGGTGACCTAAAGGGGTATTAGGATAGCTTCACATGAACACGTAACCGTCTCCCCCCGAGCCTCCTCTGTTTTATTTTCCTGACCTACCATCAACAGAAGCCCTTCATTGCCTTGCTTGTGTTTTTCTGTTTTCTTTTACTTACTATTCAGATTGTAGAGCGAAACTATGTTGAAGGATATGGCTCGGAAGACACATTGGCAACTATCCTGCTCACACTGTTACAAGGAAGTCAGGGCCATTGAGCAGATGCTCTAGAAGTGCGATAGTCTAGAGGTGACCTACAGAGAGTAATTGGAAGTAGGGGTGAAGCACTGTGCTCAAGAACGCTGGTTCCAGGACCAGCCCGGGGATTGGGCACCATCAAGGCAAAAGCATTGAGATTCTGATTCAGATTCAGATTCTGAGTGAATGTTGTCATTATGTGATGTCTTATGTATGTCACTAAAGGTGACTACAAAATTAGGCAGCTTAAAGACGTAGTAAATACAGGAGCTGGCCTTTGAAATATCTATAAACCATAGTGTGTGTTGGAACACATGAACACATCCTAATAGTATCATTATGCTGCCTCCTAGTGGAGAAGCTCTGTAAAATGTACACCTTGTTCAAACACAGGTGAGGCCATGTCCCATCTCTGAGACCATGTTAACCCTAACCCTAACCCTAACCCTGTTTGGAGGCACTCCTTGACGTAGTGGTCCCTCCAAACCGAACAGAGAGGTAAAATAGACACTATAGGAAATAGAACACTCTCACTCCGACTCTGACTCGAATAAATGACAATAATGACAAAGACGTTAAAATGCATTCTGGGATATCTTCTTCTACCAATCAAAGCATCTGCGTTGTCACTGCATTTTCTCTTTTCACAGAGGCATCATCGTAGGATAAAACTTAAATATCACTCTTTTGTGCTGTTTTTATGTTGCGTTTTATGCGTATGATGGATCGGGCCGTGCCATTAACTCCTCAAGTTCCTCACTGACCTGAGTGACCTTCTCTGTGACGTGGTGGGTCCTATCCATCAGCTTACAGGGTGCCAGGATGTCTCTCTCCCCAGAGTGCAGCGTCACATAAGAGTCTGTCTTGGGCTCCAGAAGGCTCTGGGTCAACTGGTGGACCTGCACAGCCCACAACCACGTGTCATGGACCTGTGTGTGTGTGCGTGTGTGTGTGCGTGTGTGTGTGTGTGTGTGTGTGTGTGTGTGCGTGCGTGTGTCACCTATCCACGTCTACTGAAATCCCTAAACATAACCAGTTCTCATTCTTTCTTCTCAGTCATCTCTTTTCAATTTCCTTTTGATATTATCAAATAAAAACAACAAAAGGGGGACTAAAAGCTTTGTTTGATGTCATCACAAAATAAAGATTTCGGTTTCCAAAACATTTGTTATTCCTTCAATTCTTTGACGAGGCATCATATGACATCATGTGATTAGCAGCTAGATGGCAATATGTGGTGGCTCTCCCATGTTTGTTTGTTTGTTTGTTTGTGTGTGTGTGTGTGTGTGTGTGTAAGAGTGTGTTTCACATGTGTGTTAACCGGCAGCGCACCAGATCCTGGTCAGACGTTCCAGCAGCCGTTCGACTGGTACCGATACCTGACGAAGAAGAGGAGAGGAAGAGCATCAAGACGGGTGAGGTGAGACAGTTGACAAGAACGGAGACCGACGTGGAGATTTGCAGTCTGGGTGACGGAAAGACATTTGCTGCCTCACAAATTAGCTCTGTTCTTTGAAACTGCAATCAGCAGTTTTTGCCTGCCCAACTTTGTTTGGATTAAATTGTGCTTTGATTGAGTCTCACAGTTCTCATGTATTCGGATCTGCAGCAAAGTCCAGCAGAAAATGAATTGGTGATTGCAGCTTGTTTTGTAACAAATGAATATGATGCTTCACCGTGGTTCAGACAATCTCTACTGAATACATGATACATAATTCAACAAAACAGAATTATTGGCTGTTTTTGGCCGTTCTTTTTTTGTTTAAACTGTTTACTTTTTGTTTGTTTGGACTACTAACAAAGTTAGGAAATGAATGAACGGCAAATGAATTCAATTGGACGGAATACCTTTCTCAAGCAGTAATCAAGACGGGACGAAATCAACAACTATAAAACGTTGCTATAAAAGTGAGTGTGACTCATGGGTGATCTGAAAGGCCGCCCATTCTTACCCGCACAGCTGTGTCTCATCTGCAGGCGGCGCTCACAGAAGCTCCTCCTTTTCTTGAGGTCGTCCACTGAGGAGGAGTGCTTCACGCCGGACGTACCGTTCTCCAAGCTGCTGGCCCGGAGGTTGTCCTCTCCTTCCTCATCTCCCTCTCCTTTGCTAAACACAAAGACAAGAGAAAGAAAAGCCAAATGAAACCTTTTCTTCCACTCCGGACAGCGCCGACTGAAACAAAGGTTATTGTGATCATTGAACGTTTTTACATCATATAATCTGTAATAATATAAGATGACTAACCTTAAAGGAAAGAGATGCCCTAATTTGTCATAAATAAGCAGGGAGCGGTCGGAAATCGAACCTACATACAGAGTCTCGTACAGAGGCAGATGCAGTCAACCAGAACAGATATTCACACAGAGAATCACTAATTGCTGGTGGATGGCTGTGGCATTTCTAACAAATGACACTCAAATGACAGCTTATCTACAGCGAGTTTAATACATTTTGTGGACATTTATTAGTTGGATGTGAATAATACAGCCTTTCTCAAACAGATAACATTACCTCGCCGAGGAGTGGTAGAACACGAGTGGCCCGGACACCGTTGGGGGCGCCGAAGACGGGCCTTGAGGGACTCCTCTTCCTTCTCCTCTTCCTCCATTCCAGGTCCACTCTTGGCTGTCTGGCACCTCCTGGCACCGGCCCTCTTCTTGGTCCCACAGCAGGAGGCCGGCCGCCCCTCCTTGGAGGCATTGCCTCTCAGGCAGGGACAGGAGCTTCTCCAGCACCACGGACTCATGCCCCAGTGGGGGTAGGCGGGCCGCCAGCTCCGGGCTCTCCTCCGCCCGGGGGTCGCTACCGGCGCTCAAGGAGCGCAGGAGGAGACGCAGACGCCCCCTCCTCACTGGGGTGAGAGAGAGGGAGAGAGAGAGAGAGAGAGAGAATGTGAGTTTCTTAAACACAGAAATGCACACAGGTGTATCTCAATGTTAGGCCAATGTTAGAGTCTCACAAATCAGCCTTTAGATTAACATCTTCGTCTCATGGAAGATGAGCTCAAATGTGTGTGAATGGGGCATTTCACTTTCTTTCACTTCAAATTTGTTTCGACCAATCGTGTTGCTTGGGGCGGAGCTCTAATTGCATCCTCTAAATACATAGGATGTATTGGTGAAAGGACGGAGCATCAGCTCATCTTCACCAGGCTATATGAGGTTGAGGGTTGAATCCATCCGTCTTTTCCAACGGCATGATTATTATTGGAAAATGTTGCATATATTAAAGCGCTTTGGGTGTCTTGAAAAGCACTATATAAATGCAATGAATTGTTGAATATGAGCTTAGGTTTCTTTCTGGGTTTTTCTTTCGGAGAGCATAGCCCCCCCAGGCCCACCCATAATTTCAACACTGATTATTATACTGTCCATGGAAAACCTTCACTTTGCATGGAGCTCACCCAGGGACAGCCAGGGGATGTGTAGCACGTGGTTGAGCTCTCTGGACGGAGAGCTGCTGGCAGGCTTGGGATCAGTGGGAAGCTCAAAGTTCAGTATGAACATGATGACCAGGCCGTCCTCGTTCTTCACCGGCACGACGTCTATGGAGCACTGGAAACACTCGCCTACGGGAGGAGCCATGCGGAGAGGAGAGGGAAGCAGACGGAGATGGAAGACACGTGTGTGAGACCAGATGTTATTAGGGGGCTCTGGGGAAGATAACACCCAGCAACAGGTTAGCAAGCATATTGTCTAATCTATCCTGGAGACCAACTGTTTGTATCGTAGGTTTTCCAGCACAGCGGTATTGCTCTTGAGGATTTTGTGTGGATAATACACAATTTGCTTGTTTTCAATGCTGAACAAAGCCAATATGATAAACTGTAATTATTTCAAATGTTTTCACAACAAAGCAATTCACAAGATTCATTTCTCACAAACCATTCATAATGCACATAGCCTTCTGCTGAGTTGTTGGTGAATCTCAAAATGTCCCTATAGTATAAGTCATATTATTTCTAAAATGACCCATTGTTTTGCTGCTATGTGCTCTTTTGCCAGTAGGTGGTGACACCGAGCAGCAGATTCTCACACGCACCAAATCCCCTGGCGACAAGTCACCCATACCCTGTAAAACACATACACTGGCTCCCTGCACCACGTCCAACATGCGCCTCCTCACCTACAAACTACAAGTCCCTCACTCCCTTGTCCCTCACAGTATCTGTGACCTCCTCCAGCGCTCCACCCTCACCACCCCCAAAGGCCAAACACTTCCCGGTCTACCACACCGACCCTGGAAGAGGGTTCCACCACTGGAGATCAGAAAAGCAGGGTCCTGATGAACACCCATCATTTTACCCAGGTCTATGGACAAGGCCTCAGTTTTATGTTAAGTATACTTAGAATTCATGAAAGGTGCTCAACATTTTGGCCAGTTTTCAGCCCCAACCCCAACCCTAACACTACTAGACTTGGACCACATATTGTCCCATTCGTTCATCGCTTGAGATAACATTATTACTGAGCGTCACCATAGAGTGGCGCAGCTTGTTTAAGAGACTATTTTTTACCATTGCAGGGTCCACCCATCAAAGTGATTAGTTGCAGATCTCTCATTAGATCCAACATATAATATAACAATAATGTTCGGTAGGTAAGATCGATAGCCTACCTAGGCTATGTGATAAGAGCTATCATTTGAGTGTAATTTGTTAAAATGGTCATTTGTCAGGTAGGCTTATTAGTGCGCAAAATATAAGTTTATCTGTTTCCAATTGACTGTGAGATAATTCAGCCTTTAGATATGCCACCCAATTTCTGACCAATCAGGTCATCTCTTCTCTGATTGGTTCAGGGAATCCCTCATGCCTGTTAATCACATATAGCTAAGCTCCACCACAGGTGCTTCAATGCAACACTTCTCAATGGCAGAGAGAGGGAGGGACCATTTTTTTGGGGTGTTTATTTTCAAAATTTTGCTCTCTTCTGCTCCCTTTCCAAGTGTCAACTCTTGCCTACAGCAGCCTCTGTAGTCTGTTTTATTTGGTTGTTACAATGCACAGGATTTTTTTTAAACCCACAATTGTTTGACTGAGAGAATTTGAGTCGATGATTTGAATGTTAAGATTTTAGGGTACAGTCCTATGCTACTGTTTGGCTCTTTCTCTGAAGCATTTCCCCCTCCACACTTTTTTTTGTGGGAAACCCTGTTTAGTAACGAAATTTGTATTCAAAACTCAAAACATGCAAATTCTGTTGAAATATGCCTTCAGAAAGCTTCCTTTTCTATTTTAGGCAATCGATATAATGATAGCCACATGGTCTGGGGTCTCAAATAGGACTGATTGTCTACTGATTTTGGTGTGGTCTTGTTCTTGACTTGGTCTCGACTCCTCCCCTCGATCTCGGTCTAGAATTGGACTTGATTCACCAATGACTCGATGTCAACAACGTTACATAACAATCTCTGTAAAAAAAATACCCCTAAAAGGGATAAAAGCATCAATTATGAGTAATAATAACTTTTAACTTGAAAGATGACAGTGCCTCTCTGATTCGCTGTCTGCCATTTTCCCCTGTGAGTTCATGTGATTCATGTAGTAGTGAGTCAAAATGGTAACATGCTTAAACAGGCTTAATGCAGGGGAATCCCTTGAGAGCGCCGGCATATTTTAATAAAAATAAAGATATTTGGCACCAGTGTATGGATAACATATTGCAAGAGGAAGTATCACGATATATTACAGTAAATATTGTGCCCCACCCGTAGCGTGTGTCAACATGAAGGACACAGGAGACACTGGAGATAGTGTAAGGGTTAGGTCAGGGGGGGGGGG
>OMKP01068886.1:0-10824 GCA_900302375.1 Bathygadus melanobranchus | reverse complement strand
TGTGTGTCACTCACGCTCCACCGTGTTCCACCACTCCATCAAGCTGTCCGTGTCCTGTAACAAACACAAACAAAACGAATAAAACAGCGACTCACCCGCGCCTCTACCTCGTGAAACGATGTCGGCAAAACGAACAAATACGCTCGTCGCGCGATGTCAGATCAGAGCTCAAAAGTAAACCACGAAGAACGTAAACGGGCGCTTGGCGTTTCTTTCGCTTCATATTTGTTTTTGATCGATCATGTAGGTGGTGGTGAGGATCTGTCAGCACATAATTGGCACAAACAAGCAGCAGTAAACTGTAAAAAAAAATAATTTAAGGTGTGACGTGTGTGTGTGTGGTTGGTGGCTGGTTTAAGCAGTCTCACCTGGCCAGAGTCAGACTGATTGATTGATTGATTGGTTTGGCTGGGTGAGGCTGCACACCTGTGGGCCATTGCCTAATCAAGACCCACAGGTTAAACCAGCCACCACCACACACACTCAGGAGAGCGCTAGCATAGTTACCACCTACTTTGCAATAAACCGGATTATTCGCCACCTTCCTGTGTCTTGCTGTCTTGAGAACCCTAAAGAAAGCCACTTATGTGGCGTGTGGCAGTCAGGTTTGCCACATAAGGTTTTAAATCAACACCATGTAGACTGGCCACTGTAGAAATACACTTAAAATAACTTAAAATCCCCTTCTGAAACCTTCATCCACTCACGTGAATGAGTTTTCTTCGGTAGTATATCTCTGTAAAGAAACAGGAAACAAGGCGTAACTCCGCCCCTTGCAGTTCCTGGTTTCCTGCCCTGGCTCTGTGCCATCTCAACCCAGACGTTCTGCTATAGCACAATTGTACTGCCGGCTTCGAGAATACCAGCACCCCAACCAGCAGCACCGACAGCGTGAGAGAAGGTGAACTCACCCCTTCCTCTTCCCCCTTGTCCTGCCCAGCCACAAGGTCCTCATCCTTCTGGGCTGCTAACCACTCGGCCTTGAGAGAGAGACACAGAGAGATAGAGAGACAAAGAGACACAGAGAGAGCTTATTTTATTACGGTACTTATTTTACAATTTTTGTTTGTCTAAATGTTTTCCATGTATTTTCCATGCCAATAAAGCTTTATTGAATCAAAAAAATTGAGTGAGAGAGACTCCGCCAAGAGGCAATGTTGTCTTGTTAAACAACAAGAAAATAAGATATATATATCAAAACAAACTAGGAAATGCATTTCCTGCAGAAAATGCGGTGAGTGCTGTGGTGTAAAATCAGGTCAAAATTTGTCATCATGTGAAAACATTTAAACATTCAAAAGTCTGAATCGAGTAGGAGTAACAGTATAAACATACATACCTATATTAGGTGTAACACATGATCATGACATCATAACAATATGTTACAACTTGATACAGTTCTACATGACATTCATATAATAGGTATTTCAGGAACACATAAAAAAACGCCCATCCCTTTAATCAGAGGGCTAACCCGGCGCGATCCTGTGACATAAATACAGGAAGTGAAGTGGATTTTCCCTTTAACGCAGGAGAACTCTGGCAAGTGAATGAAAGAACGTTTGACTAGACCATTGAATATTACCCTGAGTGACTGTTATCGCTGGGAAAATTAATATAATGTAATGCTAATGTTTAAAAGTACAAAATTAATAAGTACATAATATTTTAATTAGAAAAGCAATAGTGTGCAATTCCTAGCCTAGCCTATCTCCTCTTGTGGGAGGAGATAGGCTTTGTTCTTCTTTCTTTGGGACCCAAGAATAACCTAACAGTGCTCACCTAAAAATAATTTGAAAACCCAATCATGACAAAGGCCTTTAGAAAAAAAGAAGCACACAGAGAACCTTTCGTCAAATAATTCCCATAACCAAGCCCTTCAGTGTTAAGTGAAACCAGTCCCGTCACATTGTTCTGTTTTGAATTAGTAGTTCTGGGCAGGATCCAGCACACGTGAATGAGCTTAAAGTTGCAGAGCACAGGACTCGCCCGCACAATTAACAGGAAGGAGAGGTTCCTCCTTTGTATATTAAGTGAGATTTGTGTTTACACTAGGGACTTTTGTGCACTACTGGCATTGTTCAGCTCTGACTGTCAGTGGAACGTGTGATGCGTTTGTTATGATCTGGGGAGTTGGTGGCTCGGGTACCTCAGCAGCTTCAGAGAGGTAGTAGTCGCTAGAGGTGGCTCCTGGGGGGTCCAGGTGGTCCAGACCCAGGGTCTTGTTCTGGAGGAACGCAGACACAGATCGAATACACACATGAGAGGAAGACGACACGGAAGCAGCAGTTTATGATTCATAGAATAATATCAGAATGATTTTATTGAGATTGTTTGCTAATCCCATACGTTTTTATTTCACACTATGCCTTCAGTCTTGGTATGTAACTAGTCCCTTACGTTGTGGTAAGACCTTGTCTTATAACACTGCACGTTTCACAGTAAAACACTTAACACTTACCTTTGTTTTGTGCTTCTTCACCCCTTTCATTTTAGACTTCTTCTGCTCAAGAAAGAAAAAAAGGTTTTTGATTTGAGGAACCAAAATAGAACCAAAAAAAATCCAAAACGTAAAATGCTAAACTAAACCCAGGGATACACGCGGGGGGCCTAATGAAGATGTTAAATACTGTTTTGGAGTAGTCCACCCTGTCCTCCTCGTCTTCGTTTGTCCTCCACGGGCTGGGGAGATCTGCTTCACTTTGAGGGAAGTTGTCATCTTCCAGGACGGAGCCCTACCAAAGAACAACAACGCACCAGAATATCTCACAATGATCCATCCTGATTTCGCGAAATGTCCTAACACGTCATTTCAACTGTAACGGCATTGACCCAAACTGTGGCAGATTGCGGAGGTACCATCTGGGATCCGTTGTGGAAGCCATTCTTCTGGGGCGTCTTCAGTTTTTGACTTTCATGTTTGTGATGCTTCTGTAGAAAAAGCAAACAGGTTTTTAGAAATCACACCTAGACTGAGAACACGTTGTTTTTCAGAATCCCCCCAATTATAGTCCCATGACCAATTTGAGCGTTGATGTTTTGTGATGGCTAATCCCGCTCACACCCAGCGGTACAATAGGGGCCCTTTAATCACCGTAGACCTTTTAACCCGACACCAGGCAAGTAACGCCTACCGGTGGTGGTCCTGGCGGGAGACGCGTACCTGTTTGGCGTAATCCAATCCATCCTCCTCGCCGCCTTCCCACTTCTCTGAAAACATGGAGGAGCTGTGAGAGCTGCACTCATCCAGCATATCCTCCTGAAACAAACAAGCAGAAATACAGTCAGTAAATGCGTCACGGCTCATGACGTCGTCGACAGTTCGGTCGTCTGTTTACCTTAGAGCTGCGGCGCTTAGTGTGTCGCTGCTTAGACGTTTTCTTTTTCTGTCGATGCCGGGAGGGAAGCGAGAGAAAAATACTCTTGACTTTGTCGAAAGAGGGAGACAATGATATATCGTTGAAGGTATAGTACAATTAGAATAGAACAAGTTACATGCACTCCTGATTACCAGGTCAATAGAACACGTTTACTAGCTTACAATTGCTAGGTTGACCTCTTACTGTACAACAGCAGGTAGCCAGGATAAGACGCTACACAACGCTAAGTACTATTTCAAGTGCCGGGACATACCAGCATAGAGGATCCTACAAAGTGCCAGGACGTACAAACATGGAAGTGCTAGGGATCCAGGAGGGGACGGGATTCAAGCAGTGATGGGGTAGGTGGGAGAGGGTCGGGGAGGAGAGGTGGGTAGGAGGGGAAGCTATTCAGCGTCCAGGTGGGCTCTGAATAGGCGGGTCTTATAAAACACGATGAGTAAAATAAGCGAAAGCCGCAGCTCAATTAACGTGAAACGCATTTAGCCCGATGGAATAGACGAGTAGTGTGTAAAGTTTTTACAGGTCTGCAGTCCTTAATGTCGCGGTTGACGTCGTCTCCCACGGAAACCCCTCCGTGACACTCCTCGTCCCAGAACGCTGCCTAGCGGACGGAAAAAAAAACATGGATTCACGCAAGAATAACGATTCTTGATTCTGAATGGATTCACAACTTCCGATTTCTAGGTTTGCCTTGGTGTGATAATATATTATTGCTCAGTCGTTAGAACTTTTTCAAATGTAAAAGCGACAAAGTATACACACTTTACTCTGCTTTCATGGTATAGTTTGCCACACCGCCTTTCTCAGCGGACTGCAGTAGATCCTGAAATTAGTAGCCCTATGTACTGACTCCAGAATTGATTTTGAATCGGGAATCGCGACCCCAAGAATTTGAAATCTACATGGCATACGACACACAGGTACGCATTTACAGAGTGAATTCAGATACATTTCATCAACCAGCAGGTCGGGGTTTAGGGCATCTTGATAGAAGGTAGAGCTGTGGACACTGGGGATCGAACCCAGTGCGTTTTGGCCGGGAGTCAAACACCACATATCCTCACTCATTTACAAAATGTTTGTTGTATACAATGGAAATAAGAAGTCAAAAAGTACTTTGCCAGTAGACTGAGGAGTGTAGCTATTCGTGGTGCTCATGTCTCCAAACGCATCTCCCTGGACGTAAGAAAAGTATTCAAATAATTTAAAAGTAATAGTAATCAGAGGACAAGCGTCCTTTTATTTGCCACACGGTCGACACTTCAACCACACACACACTGTGAGCGGCGACACACACACACACATGCACATGCAATTATTGGCGTCGCCGGTGGAATTCAATCTGAGTAGAAGAATCGTCCACACACACACACACACACACACATACCTTAGAGCCTCTGCTAGGTGTGTAGCCACAAGCCCCTTTGGGTTCCTCTTCGTTCTACAGGACATCGTAGATAACGTACAGTCATCATCACAAATCACAATGAGCGAATTCAACGAATGACTTTGATCCCGTGTCTCTTACCTTCCATAGGCTGATAGCAAATCCTCTCTGGGGAACAAACTTGATTTCCAACTTGTTTTTCTTCTTCTGCGAGACAAGAGAAATTTGACTACTGAAAGAACAGGTATGTCATACGAAAAAAGCACATTTTTTAATGCAGCTCTTTCCTAAAATTCCTTAAAAAAATGGTTAGCATAAGGATGACATAAAGAGGAAGCCTCTCTGATTGGCTGGAATTATGCCAGGTGATTCTGACCATATTAACTGAAATGACACAAATGGCCATTCCCTGGCGCTAAATGGACGATACCATCAAGGTTTGGTTTCATAGTCAGACAGAAAGACAGATAGAAAGATAGAAAGACAGATAGACAGACAAGAAAGACAAAACAAAACAAACCAAAGGCTGGATTCAAACCTACAACCTTTCGGCTACATGCCAAACGCACCAGCTGGTTGAGCCTAGCTATTACCTTACTCTACAACACATTACATTTACATTTACATTTAGAGCATTTGGCAGACACCAAGCCCACCTGCTACGTCCCCGTGTGTTGTAGACATTACATCACCCAAGTAACACAACAAACAACAAACAACATACGTGACTGCTGCCCATTCCCTTCTTCAAGTCCTCCTCCTCCTCCTCCTCCTCTTCATCGAGAACCATACCCTAAAAACAACACACACACACACACACACACACACACACAAAACAATGAATACTAAGCCTCTTTCACAGTTCCAGGTAAATGACTGGGACAACGTTTCTGGTACCGCTAGTGATTTTCACTCTTCACACACGCAGCTACGTTCTGGAACATTTCCATTCCTTTCACACATGGCATAGTGATGCCGGAATAGCTGCCTCAAAGGGACAGTCCAGCTGATGGCAGTAATGCAACACTTAAGGATGCCATGCGCCATAAAACAGAGAAGAACCGAGCGGAGCGCCCTTATTTCTGAATCTGTCCAGCTTCCTTGAAAAATGGTCTCGAGGTGGATTTCGATCCCTGTTCTCATTCACACGTGGAAATGTTCTGGAACGTTCACAGGATAGACTGCATGTGTGAAAGGGGCTCTACATAATGCATTTGTTGTGCCATCGATGGCGGTACCAGTCTCTTAAGAACAGTCCAGGGTGCACAGTATATAAAATATCCATGAATGTAGTCCAGTCAGACAGATTACCTCAGACCATCGGCGTGGTAAGGAGTTGCTCTGTTGAACCTTAAGCTTTTGGATGTCCTCATCCTACCACAGAAGAAGAAAAGCTTTAATTATAGGGTGTGGTGTCTTATTGAGGATAGTAATAGTCATAACACTTCTGACATTGACTGGCACACTGAGTGTCTGTCAAAATAGCTTAAAGAGGTTTAGTATATTCAACCGAACCAAACATCCACACAAACTTGCCAAACTTCTACTACCATACAATTTCAGATGATACAAAAAAAAGGTGAAACAAGGTCGCGTCCAAGAAGAGCCGTCACAACCACACGTCGTTGGAAACGTGAATTTTAACTCGTTAACTCGTTGTACTCGTTCGTAAACCTAGCGTTAGCATAGCTGAGGGCACCTCTGTTTCCGGTGACAAATGGCCGTGGGAACCCTTCATCTGGTCACCGGCTGCCTTGCTGTGGAGGGAGGACGCTTCAGAAGACCTATGGAGCAAGGGGCCCAGTCGAGTTTTAGGTTTATTCTTCTGGAGGGAGAGGGAGAGAGAGAGGGGTAGAGAGAGACATAGGAAGATATATGCATAGAGAGAGAAGTTATTGAAGCTCAAACTCCAAACCAAAATGCAGTTATTGTGAAGAGATTTTTTTAACACTAACTGGCTTGTAGTCCATTTCGTTAGGCAGTTTGTCTTCATAGAGGCTGGTTTCTGGATAAACATCCTGGAGACGAACACGGACGAAAATTAACAATGGAAGAAAATGTCATTATGGCGGCCAACCGACATTCTGCCATTCGACGATGCAGACCTGTGAACTTCTTGTGAATGAATTGTTACCAACATCAGGATCGGGTTCATAGTCATGCTGAAAAATAAGAAGATTACATTAACAAAAACATTTAAAAATAAAAATTTTTTAAAGCCTTTTAAAAACTTTTTTTCATATTTTACCTTTGATGTCCTGGTTAGTGTATCACCTTTGCCCTCCTTTGGCAAATGTGAATATTTATCCTGATAAGGGAACGTTGGCGTCATCATTAAAGGAACACACACACACACACATTTATAAATAACCATTGAGCCGTTGGACATGATTCATTTACCTTTACGCTAAGAGAGCCTTTGAGGAAAGAAGATTTTCTGAATCGCCTTCCTCTTTTCTGTAACGAAAGGAGACCAATGTTGAAGCTTCATCAAAAAAAACCATTAGTGGGTATGATCTTCTCTGGGCCTACGTCATTGTGATGAAGTCTCACAAACAAAGTTGAAATGAAATTTAAGGAAAACATAGTGACACAAAAAGACTTTTACTTTGTACTTATTTTACAATTTTGTAGTTTGTGTAATGTTTTCCATGTATTTTCCATGCCAATAAAGCTTTATTGAATCCCAAAAATAGCAGAGTGACAGAGACAGTGACAGCAAGAGTCAATGTTGTCTTGTTAAACAACAAACAAGAAAGAAAATATAATAAGAAGAATTTGAAATCAATATACAGTGACTGTGGATGGTGAGTGAGAGAGCGAGAGAGAGAGAGAAAATACCTTCTCTGGATTGTCCAGACTGCCATCTTCTAAATTATTTTCCTGCCATTTATGCAGATGAAGATGATTATGTGGCGAGTTGCTGTCAGTCAATTATAACATCAAATGAAACACATGAACAAGTGGAACACTCACCCTCATAGATTCTCTGCGTAGCCTTAGCCTGCCCGCCTAGAAGAAGATGGTGACATTTTAATTATAGTACTTACGATTGTCGAACACCTACTGGGGAGGACCTCCAAAATCCATTACACATAATGAAGTGTGCAGTTTCAAATTGATTATGAACAGAAGTTAGAATGAAAACCATGAAGCTTATTGTAAGTAAAGGTTCAATCAGACCGGTTTAAAGTTGGGGTCGAGCTGAGGGCTGTCTTCTGGCCAGTCTTCCACACATTTCTCCTAGTTTGTATAAAGACAGATGAGGTGAGGGTCAGCGCTTATTAGCAATGTACACCAATGTGTTCTCACATTTACCTAAATGGTCAGAGAGAGGATGGGAGAGAGACAGAAGCAGCACTAAAAACTCCTTCCTAGGATTTCAGTACAGTTAACATAGTCTCGCATAGCCAGACCTATCTCCACACTTTGTTTTAGATGAACCCATTATCATTCTTTGAGCCAATCACAATCGTCTTGGGTGGCACTAAGCCCAGGATGCATTGACGGTGGCCTTAAAATGGTGGAGCATGTTTTGGTAGAACATTTTCACACGGGGGAGGCGAGCCCTGGCATTAAAATGGCTAAATCCCCGCAAAAGAAAACATAAACACAGTAAACGTTTTCAGCGTGTAGGTTGCTAGCTCGGAGGTTGTTGTTGTTGTTGTTGATGCGGTTGTTGTTGTTTCATGTAGCGACAGCGACTTTGAAAATGGTAACACGCAGATAGAGGAAGGGGAGGAGAATCCCGACTGAAATCGCCGGCCAATGGCAGGCTTATCCCCACGTCCTACATCCTGTCAGATAGCATAACCGCATTTTGACGAAAACCAGCAAAAACAGACCTGGCCAGTAAGCAGAATGTCCACATAGACAACATCCTCCTTAGGTGAATCTTTCTGGAAAACAAAAACAAACACACAAGTCCATACACAGTCCACTTTACATTATATTTACATTCAATTTATAATTGAATGGTGTGTGATTTTTTACCTCAGCAGTTTGTCCGAGGCAAGGAACAGGTTTTGGGGCTGTTACAGGGGTAAGTAGGGCGGCGCTGGTGGTCAGTCTTTGGGCGGGCGAGGGTGAAGGATGTGGGTTTGAGAGTTGAGTTGTGGAGGCCAGTGTGGGGGTCAGAGTGGGTGTCGGCCTTTGGATCGTCCAGGGTTCTGGGTTTAAGGTGAGTGAGGGGGTTGGTCCTAGGGTGGTAAAGGGGTCTGGATTTGAGGCCGTTATGGGGGTGAGTGTGGGGGTCAAAGTGAGTGGTGGTTCTGGAGTTAAGGATGTTGTAGGGGGAAATATGAGGGACGGTCTGGGTGGTGGTTTTGGGGGTGTCTTTTGGGGCATCGTGGCAACCTTTTGCTCAGCCTAAAAAAAAACAACAACAACAACAACAATAACGCACAAACCAGAAAACACCAGATCTCAAAGGAGTGAGATCTGGGACTACTGTGAAAAAATGCAGTGAATATTTTGGGTAACCATACAGGACTTGCTGTAGGCTGGAGGCCCACTGCCTGCCGCTGGGACCTAATGCGCAGTAGAGGCTTTGGAGGTCTTCTGAAGGGGTTCACCTGCAAGACGGATAAGATCTCTGGTTAGAAGGGTCCCCTTCATGTCCCTGAACCAACTCCACTACCCAGAAACCCAACCCATTCTTTCAAGAACCAAAATAAAAACAAACAGCACATTTTTGTGACCACAAGTCACTACACTAACAACAAACCGAAAAATAAGCGACAAATTGATCGCCAATGAAAACAATCGTTGCGTATCCTAGCGTATACCAATGGCAGACTCATGCAGATGGACACTCACTGATGGCAGGTCCGTCGGTGGCTGTTGATGTGTTGCCATGGAAGCCAGGGCCAGACTGAAGGGCGTCGGTTGTAGTATAGCATGTTTAGATCCCAGAGGGGTGGTCAGCGTCATATTCGGTCTGTTGGGCCGGGCTGGACTGAGGGAGTCCTCAACAGAAGTGGGCGAGAAAATGTCCGGCACTTCGGAAAGACCATTTTCCTGTGGGAGAGGGGTCTGGAGTAGTTTGGCTCCTTCCTTGGGCTGGGTTTGCAAGATGTCCAACTCCTCAGTAGGAGAGAAGTAGAAGGGGTCCTTGACCTTAGAAACCCATAGATCCTGAACCTCTTGAGCGCTTGACGGAGTTTGGGACAGGTCCAGGAAGTTGGCATTCCTGGGTAACGGCGAGAAGAGGTCCACCTCCTTAACGACAGATCCATCTTCTGCCATTACAGGTTGGACTGGACTGAGCCCATCTCCCAGCGCGGGGGCTGGGAATACGTTGTAGCCTCTGGACCGCTCCGCTGGAGACGGTGTCCACAGTTGATCAGAGCCCGCTTGGTTCAGGGATGCGCTCCTTCCATCCCCCGGGGCGCTTTGTGTCGACATAAGCGCGGCGAGAAACTGGTTCTGGGTGGCGCTGTGCGAAGGGCTCTGAAATTGACCCGGGTCAGGGGTCAAGCTCACAGGTGGCTGGGAAGCATGGGCGTCAGGAGGAGGAGGTGACGCCTCCCAAGGGTAGTTCTGGAACTCAGGGGGAGGAGCGAAGAGAGTGTCCAAATCTTCAAGATGGGTAGAAGATTCTCCCTTGGGTTCCGAGATGTTGGTTATTTTACTGCTGGGCCCCTGAAGACACAACACAAGGGATCAAAGACATCTTTATTGATTCCCCAAGGAAAATGTGTTGCACAGCCAGCAGTAACCACATAACCAACAGATAAACAATAAGTACAATATAATTTTTTTTTTTTAAATCACATTGAGGTATTTAAATGGCCAATGGCTGCAGGGTGAGTTGGGTCCTTGGCAGATTGTATCTGCGGTCAGGCAGAAGCAACATGAACTCCCCTTGGATGAGGGGTGACTGGGATCAGCCAGGATTGACTGGGCCTTCTTCAAAGTCATAGCCGTGTGCAAATGAGGAAGGTAATTCCAGGTCGTGCCCCTGCCAAGTGACACTCTGAAATGAAATTGGAGGGAACTCACCCTTACGGAGGCCCGTGTTAACATCCCATGTAGCCTGGCACTACCCTGTAA
>OMKP01068884.1:0-13509 GCA_900302375.1 Bathygadus melanobranchus | reverse complement strand
GAGAGAGGGGGGGGGGGGGGGGCAGTCACTACATGCTCACAATTGTCTCAGTAAAACAAATACAGGGAACACCATAATGGGAATACCTATAAACATGTTTTTTTCCATCTCCTTCTCTTGTCTGTTTAGTTTCTTCTGATGTAGTCTTTGCAATCTTGCTTTATTATACCTGTAGTAAGACAGGGTTGAATTAAGTACATTGTGTGAGAGCGCGCGCACACACGCGCACACACACACACACACACACACGCACACACACACACACACACACTGACCCAACAGCTGAAAGTCTACTCACTCCATCTTCTTCTCAGACTTGCCGGTGTTCACAGGCTTCTCTTGTTTCTCATCCTCCAGTTCAGGTTTCCTCTCCACCTGGTTCTTGGTGAGGAAGAACACGTGGTTGGTCTCATGCTCCATGCGCTTCACGTAAGCTTTTTTACTCTCATCCTTTTTCCTCTTGAAGCATGGAACAGGGATGTCTTCCACTGGAGCATCCTCGGCCTTGGCTTTGGGGACCGCAGCTGTGAGGACAATACACGGTGACTGGCAATATCATGACGTTTTTACACTCAAAACGTCAAGTGTGACGAAGACTACGACTGTCTACTGTTGTTGAATACTGATTGATACCTTTAATTTGTCTAGTTCTTGGTTTCCCCTTCTTCATTAACTCCCGGCTCTTCATAATCTCGCGTAGCCTGAACGGGATTTGGTTGAAGTGGTCGTCGGCATTATCCGTCGTGTTTCCATCTCGTTTGTCCTTATCCCTGTCGTCGATATCGATCACAAACAGAACACACACGGGGTCACTGCATGTCGCTCCTTCATACAACAAGGACGTGAAGTTTAACGTGATTCTAATCTAAACATTCATTGGTTTTATTAAAGTTACCTTTGAGAGCGTCCGGCCTTCCCGTGCGGCTTCCCCGACTCATGAGACCTTCCCTGCCTTTTCTTTCCCATGATATTAACTTTAAATCCTATATATTTACAACCACATGTGTGTGTTGTGTGTCGCATAACATTTAACCTATGAACCCTAAGACCAGCCTACCGCTTGGTTTCTATTGGCTGAAAAGACGTCGTCCTCCCTGCCTCCCTATTGGTTAAACACGTGGGCTTGTTATTAGCGCCAGCGAACACGGGAGGGCGCTGTTGTTCAAGTTGTTTTTGTCACAAGGGCTTCTTTATGGATGACAGGTACAGCCATCATCATAGGATGCATGGCTTTACTTGTACCTCAGAGACATGTAAAAGTAGTAATACCACACTGTAGAAAAACTCTGTTACAAGTAAAAGTCCTGCATTGAAAATGTTACTGAAGTAAAAGCACAAGAGCGTTAGTATCAAAATATACTTAAAGTACCACAAGTAAAACTATTGGATTGTAATTATTGATTGCTTTACTGTCTTCATCTCTTTAATGTTGCAGCTGGTGAATGTGAAGCCAATTCTAATGTTTTTAGATTTTATATAATCATGCAGAGGGTCTTAAAACATTGTTTTATACAGTGACAAACAAGTCTAAGGGCATGTGAAGGTGTTGCAAGATGCCCTCTTGTTGGCATAGGATGTGTTTAAAAATGTCCCTTTGTTTGATGTTACAAGCATCTCCCTTCCATTGCAGCTCGTAAATGGTTAATCACGACACTGTACATCCCCCTTTCCCCCTCCCATAATTACCACAAGTCATTGTTCATTTTATTCATCTATTTTTTCTAAATAGCAGTTTCCCTCTGGCCATGGCGACCTCTGCTTGGCAACAGGATTTTCCTCGGGCCTCCAGTATTTTGATGGTAATCTGAAAAACAGTTAGCAAGCAATCCAATCATTCCTTGTGCTGTCCTTGATAATGCACCAACAATTGCTTGCCACAATGAACCAACTAACCTCCCATTTCTCAGTAAAGGTCTTGAAGATGGTTTACAAACAATTACACTATTACTTAATTACTTAAAATAGTTTAAGGGCTGGTGGAGCCCTTACCAGTTCAAGATGCAAGCCTATTTCTGTTTTGACCTGCATGTTGTTGATTGATAAATCGTCTCCTTGCATGGTATTCTTGCAAGAACAAAACTATTGTGGCTGTTCTGTTGGATTATGATCCAATATACACACGCTAAAATCAAATCAAAGCCAGAGTCTAGAGGACTGGAATACTCTGACACTGGAACCAGCCAATAGTAACTTGCCAGGCACATTTTTTCCATTGAATATGTTCACTATGGAAAACTTAAAAATAACAATGGAAACGTAAGATTAAAGATCTATATTTATACAACTAGACAATATTTACTGTGTGTGTGTGTGTGTGTGTGAGCACACAAGGCTGATGATAGGACAATAGTGTTGTTTATGTATGCGTACAATGGCAGACATACACACAGAGAACAGGCTTTACAGAGAATGCAGGCCTATACTTCTTTATATGGCTGGTTTTTAGTTTACATTTCTATTTGTATTCTGATGTCATATAGGCCCTATATATACTTCTATACTATATATTACTTTTAAGTATCAACTATAAGCTCCAAACCCTAAAATCATAAGATATACTAATATACTAACATAGTAATTGTTGAAGAAGTTCCTTGAGAACATAGAAAAAGGCCTTGTGGAGTGTGTGTGGTTGGTGGCTGGTTTAAGCAGCCTCACCTGGCCCGAGTCAGGCTGATTAGTCTGGCTGGGTGACACAGGTGTGCAGCCACACACCTGTGTTGTATTGGCAAATCAATGCCCACACACACTCAATGAGTGCTAACATGTTAGTATGATACCACCTGCTCTGCTTGTGTTAACAACTACAAACTCTATAATAAACCGGTTTATTCAACATCTACCTGAGTCCTTGGCGTTGGAGGAGCCCCTGGGAAGGCCCCTTTAGGTGACGTGTGGCAGGAGCTACTGCTACACCCCACCTACTCCACCCACCTGGCTTTTTATTGAATAAACCGGTTTATTGTAGACGTTTAGAGGACGTACGTTGACGGGGCGCTCCAGAGGGTTACATTGCAGATGTTTTGTGGCTGAATCTCTCTCAATAACGGACCAATTTCTAAAAGTGTTTCCACATTGGTCACTTAGACCCAAAATGACAGGAAAATCCAGAAGTGACCCTTTAAGTCAGTGTTCAAAGGTGAATTTCTTTGGTATCTGTAGCTTGGTTGACCTTTCTTTCCTTGAAGAATTGGTAAATTGAAGGAATGTGTTTAAAAAGAAAGAATGAATTCCACAGCAGTTTTTGTTGAATAAACTCATAAAGAAGCTGGAGACATTTTTTAATCCAGAATCTGCTCAGATATTTGATCAATTGACAGAAGACATTTCTGACACAAATATATGTATATATATGTATATTGACTTTCCCTTTTCTAAAATATGGGAGGTGAACACAAACCCTTGAATTCACCACAAAGTCAATGATGCTTGGGACTTTAACTCATGGCCTATTAAGCAACATGCGTGTGTTCATCCCACACATACCGTATACCGACCGATGCAGTATCATACAAACAGCGCATGAATCATATTGCAAATTAACTAGATGATGAACTGTCCCTGAAGCAAAGTGTATTGGTGTAGCCCTTAATCACATACAGTTATAGTCTGAAGGGGCTTTACAGACCCACATTATAGGACACGCCCTAACCCTGAGCGCCCCAAATGGAAAGGTGTCTGTAATATTAATTGAACTCTTACTCTACTATTCATATTTATTCATTATTTATATGGCTCAACAGTCCAGTTCTATGAATTGGAGCCATTGGTGATCAGCTATCATAACAAAAAATTCCCGATTTCTCATGTCAAGCCCCCATCATCATCTTCAACATCCTCAGGACCTGCTGGGCAAGCCTCTGCTGTCCGCTCTGTGCCACTGGATGGTGTCCAGTAGACGCGTGGTGGCGAACAGAGTCAGGATCTGCACCCCCAACAGGACTATCCCAATGGTCCCGATGGTGGCCGTGTGTTGCTCCACCCAGCGGGACATCCCTCCCAGGCACCCCCCCAGGAAGACCACGCTCTGGGCCGAGAACTCATCCAGGAGCTGGGCCCCCACGCCGCACTGGGAGTTCCACACCGTGCCGTTCTCCAGGGGGTCCACGCAGCACGTAGCAGGGACCCCACAGGCCAGCACCCCCGGCGCTGAGCAGTTGTAGTATCTGTAGGAGCGATGACGCACACGCTTAAAGGAGAATCCCCAACCCTGCCTTTCAACCCTGTAAACGCCCCTTCAATTCAGTTTAAATAATTAAGTAATTGGAGATAATACAGCCTAAAATACTTTGACATCGTTGGTGACATACAACGCACACCAGATCCTATTTTACTGTTCTGTTTAGTATTTCACTTGGCCACGGCTATACTCTGTTTCTGTAGACGCTACTATGTCACATGGAGACATTGCTGCAGTAGTTACAAGATAGATAGATAGATAGATGTACTTTATTGATCCCCAAAGGGAAATTGCAGTGCAATGGGGTTTAATAGGAGAGTATGTCTTCAAATCGCTATCGCATCAGCCATAAGTAGAAGATATTAGTTTAATTCCCACATAACTCAGGGGTTCTGTCTCAGAATCACTGCATGTTACACTTTTGCAATGTTCCTATGGTGAGAAATCTCTTGGTTCTTCATTTAGGAAGAAGACACACACATTTAATGCCAGGTTATACATGGCATGTGTTTAACCTTGAGCTGGAGTCATTTAATGCAAACCAATCTACAAGTGCTGTTTGGTTCTCCTTTCAAAAATGCTTAAAACCCCTAACTACTGACCCCGATGCCCTTTAACCTTTAACCCCCAACCGTGAACAACTAACAGCCATCCCCTGACCCCTAACAATGCTTATTAACTATTACCTTTCTATTAATTTAATTTGTTAGATTTATTTTGGCACAAAAGATATATAGAAAAAATAGCAAATTCCTTACACATTTTAACTGTTGACAATCAAACCGTTACTGTACTGTCATATCATAAACAATGTACTAGCTTTGTTTTGTCTGAGAAAGCTCAACATGCAGAATTGGACGACAACAACCAACCCCCCCCACACCCTCGCCCCCCTCATGCATCACAAGGGCACCATTCCACTCACATGTTGATCTCCCAGTCACGGTAGTTGTCTGCGCCACAGCACTGCAGGCCAGACTGGATCTCATCCGTGATGAACCTCAGGTCCAGGTCATCCTGGTAACGTGCCATCGCCGACAGCATTCCCGACCGCAGGTAGCCCTCCATCTCGCCCTGCAGGCTGAAGGCCACGATGGCGGCCAGTACCTGGGCCGCGATCAGCGCCAGCGCGGTGGCAGAGAAACACCTCAGCAGACAGCCGTTCTCCCGCAGGGCGCCCACGCACCCCGACAAGCACAGCACGCTCAGCAGGAGGCCCAGCGTCACAAAGAGCAGCATGGGGTCCGTGCCGATGGTGCCGATCTTCTCCTGGGCGAAGGACTGCTTGGTGATAAGGCCCCAGAGCCCCAGGCACAGAACGATCAAGCCAAGGACAGAAAACAGCAAGTTGCTCAGGAATAGGAGGTATTTTAGGCAGTAGTCGCTCATGGAGTACGAGTGGTGGTTGTAGGGTTGGGAGCTTTTCGGGTGAAGGTAACTCTGGTTGGATCCGTAGCTCTCTTCGGCGTCGTGTTGGGGCTCGTCGCTGCCATTTGTGGAGCCGTACATAGACTCTTCACCGTCTGCAGAGCCCTCCTTCGTTCAGACATAGAAGAGGATGCAAAGTATTAGTATGTTACAGATAACCTTCTCTGCTCAGCTAGATGCTAGACGTTATCTGGCGAGGGGAGTAGCAGGCTAGTCCAGATGTTAGGGTGTTTGAAACCCAGCCAAAATGTTCTGGGTTTTCTTGAACAAGATGCCTAACTGCTACCTGCTCATGAACCACATATGATGCTCATAACAATGATAATGTTAATGACCAGAAGATTAGCTGTAAGTCACTTTGGAAGAAAGCGTCTGATGAACGTCTATATACGAAATAGTAGTAAAAGCGACTTCTAAATGCATACTGTTGCACATTACCTTCGGTATGAGGTGGCTGGTTTCATTCTGTGTTCTGTCTCTCCTGGACCAAGGCCAAAAGAGCCGTCTTGAGAGCGAGAATCCACTCATAGTCTGAAGAAAGACAATCCTCCTTGTGCCTTCGCGTGGCTCAGAATGAGAGAACACACACACACAGATATCACATAAAAACAACTGGTCAAACTGTGAAAGAGTAGAGCATGGCCTTGGGTAGCCCCTGGTTACATTTGGGAGGTGGGGGGGGGTGGATTTTACCATCATGTGAGAGTCACAGTGGAGGGATTATATGGTCAGAGCATGCCTCCCCAGAGAGAGAGAGAGAGAGAGAGAGAGAGAGAGAGAGAGAGAGAGAGAGAGATGGTAAACACACCCTATGACACATGACGTCATCCAAAGTGATCATTAGATGAAAGCACATCCCGATTACATGAGCAAGCAAGCAAACCAATCAAACAGGTAAGTAAGTGAACCACTAGGTAGCTAGGAAGGTAAATACAGATTATGATCATAAAGATGACAGCTAAAAGCCATAAACCATAAGCCATAAACAAATTATTTTGTTTAGCTATATCTGTCAATTTTTGGCATACAATTACAGTGACATTAATGCAACAACATATGTTATATATACTATACGAGGTACTCTTTCTGTTTGGCCTCTACGTTAACTACTACATTATATTATTTGGTTTATTCCTCTTCTTCTTGGTTCGGATAACATCATGAAAAAGTATTGTCTTCTGGTAAGTCCATTACAAGTAGCATGTGAAAAACAGAGAGAGAGAGAGAGAGGAGATCGAGAGGAGATAGAGAGAGAGAGATAGAGAGAGAGAGGAGATAGAGAGAGAGAGATAGAGAGAGAGAGGAGATCGAGAGAAAGAGGAGATAGAGAGAGAGAGAGAGAGAGAGAGAGAGAGGCCAGGATATCCTTGGCACTTCATGTATTCTGATGTCACTCTTTCTCCCTGGGCTGAGACTGGGTTGACCGAAAAAAATGGACTTACACTCTCTCTCTCTTGCTCTCTCTGTCTCTCTCTCTCTGTCTCCCTCGCTCACTGTGTGTGTGTGTGTGGTGTGTGTGTGCGTGTGTGTGTGTGTGCAGGATCCGACTCAAAGTGGTCTGGATCTGTACTCGGGGTCAAAACAGGAAGTGACACTCATGGTTGGCCATTGATCCCATGGTGTATTTTATGGTGTATTTCAGGTATATTTCTTTAATCAAAAGATCCAACTGTTGTTTCCACCCATTTGTTTATCTGTTCAATCATTTGAAAGTTTAGTGTCTCCGTATGGGAAATCCATTTGGCGGGCCCCTTTCCACCGCTGCTGCTCGATCCATTAGAAAGATACTCACGTTGTTACTGAGCATTTTAACAATATTGCAAATACAATAATTATGTTGGTTGGAATATAACTTTCTATACACAACAGGGACACTGAACCCCCACCCAACACACACAGCATCACTTAACGAGTGTCTTCATCATTTTAACACTCAGAAACAATATGTCCTCCTTTTTAAATTCAGACCTCTCTACCATGGGTTACACCGCAACGTGTGTTACTGCTATTAATGCTAACGCGTCTGGTTAATGTCTCGCATGTGAATGACACGGCACAGGCTGCTTCCATACGTGTCTGTGGAGGAGTCCAGGAGGAACCTATAGCCTACGGAGATCTTGACCCCCGGTCTGACACGTAAACCGTTAAGAGTCTCAGCCTGTCGAAGGCCATATGCCGAGCAGACTCTATTACAGTAGGCCGTAAGAATGCTGCGCTGGAACTGATGCAGTCACACTGCTACATCAAACACCTCCTCTGGATCCTTGCCCTGGCAAAGCCCAGTGTTAAAGCCGTCAGACTAAGCTGCACCACCCACAGCAACCAGAGGACCACCACCACCTTCCACACCTCCTTCATGTGCATTTGTTCACAGCCTCTCTGTGGCCGTTGAGTGGCTGAGTTGACAGATGTACTCATCTGATGTTTGTGTCTTAGTTGCAGTGATTTGGTTGAATTTGTGATGGTTTTGATGTTTTGGGTCTCTCCCATTACGTTCACAACTTTGATTTGTTTCGTGTTCGTTATTCTAGTTTGTATGTTAGGACTTCCCTCGAACAAGACGCTTCTGAAGGGGTTTGTCCTACTGAATACACTTCATCATCATCATCATCATCATCATCATCATCATCATCATTATCCTCCTTAATCTGATATGATGCATGCGGGCCCGTGCATCACTATACTGCGAAGCGTACTGAACACACGCATGCGAGTGCAACTCTCCATGACAACTCCGTATGGCTGAAGTGGGCGGGAGGGTAGGAGAGGCAGTTTGGGAGTGTGAGGAGTTATATAAACGCTGTTTGGGTTCACGTTTTCAAGCAATGTGTCTTTGCTGAAGGATTAATGCGTGCACAGCTGCTCTGACCCAGAACAAAAGCATTTTCACCAAAACCTCACAGACAGGTATTGTAATACTGGACATAGAATATCATAAGAATGAGTTCACTCATTCTCACAGGTTCAACATTATTACTTTAAATATAATATTTTTTTTATTTATGTTGTGGTTTTACAAAACCTGTGGGTTGTATTTAATAATAAATGAAATAAATGAAATTGAAAATATTGAAAAGAATTGTGAATAATTACAATTATCACCTGCAAAAGAATGAACAGAACAGTGCTAACATGTACCTGATTATTGCTATCATTAGTGATGTTGGAGCTATACTCCTACTAATAAAGACTACTGTCTGTATGTTTGTGTTCAGGATGGGGAGGGTGCTGGCCCTGTTCTGTATGCTCTCTGTGTGCGGTGCTCTGGAATGGAAACAGAACCATGGCGGTTAGACGCACTTTTTAAAGCTTTTAACCTTGGTAAAAACAAACCGTTTGAATGCAAAGAAAGTATCCATACTTGAACAAATACATTTGTTTGCATTTTGTGGTAGAACACCACCACGAGAAGACTTGCTCCAACTTGACCCAGGTGTTGGACAACTGGAAATTTGCCATTCTTACCCAAGTGAAAGATCTGCTAATCAACGACCATTCCTCTGTCCTCCCTGAATACAACAGGTAGGTGGGCATCGACTTGAAGTTAATACAGCAGTGTGCAGAAAAATGTATTAACAATGTGGGTAACGTCCACGCATTTTGGTTCAAAACATGTGATAATCACTGTTACAATGACACATTTTAACCACTAGATGTCATTAAGCAGGCCTACATAGCATGACAATCTCGTTCAACTGAAAACAGCTGAATTCATTCTTAGGGTTTAACTTTTGCTACCTTATTTTACATGTTTTAATGTTACTTTTGTATACCTATATATTTTTCTTGTGCAAGGATCCGACCCCTCTCCGAAGCCCTCGCGGACCTATATAAGCAATTCAACGCGCTCAAGAGCGAGCTCGCCCAGCTCACGATTAATTTTGACAGAGTGGAGGCATTTGTGGATGACCTCCAGGCTCGCAAATTTTCTCCTCCAACTCAGTACCCTGTACAAGTGATCCCTCCTCGGCTAGGTGTGAGGACAGCTCTGCGGTCCAGGACACAACCAAACAGAAGCCATGTGTCTACTGTGATGTCCGTCAGAAGAAGGGGGAGGAAAGCCTCCCCGTAATCTTAAAAACGTCTCTCCAATGTGTTATTCATTTCAGTCACAAGGGACAGCTTCGTTTCCTTTTTATACGTACATGATGTGGGAGTAAAAATAACTACATTTCATGACGTAAAAAGTGTTTCATTATTTCTACACTCTCTGCACATGTGTGCTATATGGCGAGATACAGCCAGCATCAGGGGAAAAAAATCACATTTACATCAATGTGAAGTGGATAAGGCATGTGATAATGAATAAGGCATGGCGATGACTAAATGATTGAACGCTTCCTGGTCAGAATATTGAATTGTCTTGACCTGCTTGTTACCATTCACATGTAACCATTTTCCCTGCAGACGCGCATCATTCACAATTATTTAAGTTTAAGTTTCACTGAAGACATCAACGTTTTTCCAAATTTTAAATGAGTATAACACTAATAGTCCACCTCAAGGTAAATTAAAAACAAATGCATAAAAACCCATTACTCTTTACTACTGTGACCTATATACATACCAATACCTCCACTAATTACATGACGTTTTGTTTCCACAAGTACCTAAAATAAGGACCACTGACGTAATTCAGAAACAATACATGTTGAAAGGTTCTCCAATCTCGATTGAATTTATTATTTTAATTAATATATTCATTTAAAAATGCCATAAAGGGATGTGTGTAGGACAAAATAGTGTGGATTGATAACGATGCTGATAGCTTTCGAGCTTGGCTTTATTCTGTTGTAGGTTAACAATTAAACATAATTAAATGTTGGTTGAATGTTGAAAAATGTTCTGTTCTAAACGTTCTGTTTAGTAATGGGACACAAGCTAAGCTCTCTAACTCAGAAGCAGCAGACAGGCGCACAACTGATGCAGTGTTGGGGTTAGAACCAAGCCCATGACTGCGGTCAAATCCAGTTCATCCTCCGTCACCCCAGGTGGAGGAGTGAAATGGAAACGTTGAAGGAGGGCGGTGAAGAAGATGAAGAGCTCCATCATGGCCAGACACTCCCCAATACACAACCTTTTACCTGAGAGATCAAGGAACACAATTACATGACTTTACTGTATCTGTTACATTTCTAATGCCAATTAGTATAAGTTGATATGGTACCTGTAGAGAATGGCATGAAGGCATCTCGTCTGACAAATGTCCCATTATTATCCAGGAAGTGAGAAGGGTTGAAAGTAAATGGGCTTTCCCATTCACTTTCATCTTGATGAACAGATGCCAGTACTGAAATGACTGGTGTACCCTTAAGAGAGGCAAGTATTTACTGTTAATAATAATATATGATTGTTTAGTGTATTACCTGATACCAACAAATACATATGACACTTTAACAGGGGCGGGATATTGCAGTGTCTAGGCTGTTTGACCTACCTGTCAGCATCCTTGACCACGATCCCTAACACCTATCTGCTCCTTAATGACATGTATCTGACTGATTCACTGTACATTGCTTTGGTTAAAAGCATCTACCAAATAAGTGAACAGTAAATTGTCATCCAGATTTCATATACTTTATACTATACCTTCTGAATGACAAATCCTTGCAAGGTGACATCTTTAGTGGCGCGATAGTGAAGTATGGGGACGATGTTGGCCAGTCTCATGGTCTCATGGATGACAGCATCAGTGTAGGGGAGGTTCCTCCTGTCCTCTGGCCTGACTCCCTATCACCCTGCTCAGCTCCTCCTGGACCTGGTCTGGGACATTAAAAAGGACCAATGGAATAAAATCATGAAAAATCATACTTGGCACAAGTTAGTCCTTTGAAGCCTCAACTGTGGGAATGAAAGCATTATTTAAATAAGATTCTTTTGTATTTCTCTGGTAAGGGAAATAATATTAGAAATAACTTTTATTAGAAATGACATACCCTGTATTTTGGGGTACTTGGCCATGATGAGTAGTCCATATCTAACAGTGGTAGACGTCGTGTCAGTGCCAGCACTAAACAGATTCATAACAGTTGTCCGAAGGTTGTCGTCATGGTAATGACTATTCATGTTCCGCGATTCCTTACAAATATGGAAAGAGCAGTGAGTCTCTGCATGATGGAATGTGTAACACAAATATATAAAAACACACCTAGCCTATTAAACAGTTCACATATACAATATTTATTCATATAGTGAATATATGCAAATATAGCTTATTTGTTCAGTAATTGATCCAGTGTTTCCAGTTATCTCTATGGCACTGTGAATTACAATTCTATATCACAAAAAGGCAGAACTAAGAAAAGATGGTAGAACGAGAGACATTTCACATTATTACAAAGTAGTTATTAATTATATAATGATATGCAGCTCAACTCATCTGGTTAAAATTGAACAAGAAAGCCAGGATGTATTGATGAACCGATGGATGACTGCATTTCTATACCTCTAACTGTTTTTTCCGGGCCAGGAAAGAGTCAACAAAGCATCTGCACGTGTGGGTTAAGAGTCTGTAGTAAACCTCCAGTCAGATAAGTAGCGCGTTCCCTCATGGCTGCAGCACTTTCTATGACATGCTTTCTCTCTGGGATCCATTTGAACCACGGGAACACGTTGTAAAGCTGGTCAGTAAACAAGCCACAGCAAACAGACCAAAGACAATTAGTCAACTCCATCACAAATTCATGTCAATGATTGAGCTCATTGAAATCATTCACTAATCGGCTGCATTAACTTTCTTAAAGACATTTTTACAGACCAAACCTGACAATTTCCAACAAAAAAGAGGTGATTAGGAACATAAAAGCAGAATGTTGATGAGGACAGACCTGAACTAAAGGAGAAGCTAGAAGATGTGTATTTTTATTGGCTCGTTCGACCATAGTCGTGAACTTGGTGTCGTCATAGTCAAATCTGTTCCCATAGACAATGGAGCAGATGATATTTCACACGGAATAGTTCACTTGTTTCATAGTGTCAAAGGGTTTACCTACAGGGAATTCAAAACATTCAACATTAAAATTACATTATACACAAAGTGATTGTGACCTCAACAAGTATTTTTGCATAATGTATTACCTTCTTTTTTTGTAAATTCTTCAATCAGGTGTTGGCATTCTTCTATGATTTTCTCTTCAATGGCCTTTTTGCCCATCCCAAAGTCTCTCAAATTAGTAAGAGCAAAACGCCTCATTTCCTTCTATGAGTCCCCGTTGCCAAAAAGAATTCCTGAAGGAAATCTTGGAGGGAGGGTTGATGTTATCTCAATGGTCATGAACCACAACAACAACTTTTGAGAAACATTTACATTTACATTTAGAGCATTTGGCAGACGCTTTTATCCAAAGCGACTTACAAAAAAGTAACACATTTGTCGAAGGAGGGAGACAACAATATATCGCTGAAGGTAGACTGCAATTAGAATAGAACAAGTTACAAGCATTCCTGGTTGCCAGGTCAATAGAGCAAGTTTACAAACTTTTGTTCAAAACAGTGTCAAACAGTTGCTAGGTTGGCTCCTTACTGTACAACAGCAGGTAGCCAGGATAAGATGCTACACAAGCTAAGTTATATTTCAAGTGCCGGGACATACCAGCGTACAAGATTGTACAAAGAGCCAAGACATACAAATATGGAAGTGCTAAGGATCCAGGAGGGGTGGGGTTAAAGTTGATCGGGTAGGGGGGAGAGGGTTGGGGAGGAAAGGTGGGCAGGAGGTGAAGCTATTCAGAGTCCAAGTTGACTCTGAATAGGTGGGTCTTGAGCCTCTTGCGGAAGCAGGTCAGTGATTCTGCGGTCCTGACTGCTGTCGGGAGGTCGTTCCACCATTGTGGTGCAAGGACAGAGAAGAGTTGTGATTTGGTGGAGCGACGTTTGTTTGTTTTTAGTGATGGTGGTACCAG
>OMKP01068877.1:5504-23861 GCA_900302375.1 Bathygadus melanobranchus | reverse complement strand
CTGCACCTCCACTGGTCTGTGTATATACGTATATGTGTGTGTGTGCGCACGTGTGTGTGTGTGCTTGTTGTGTTCGGCCTCTCCCCTCTGTTCGACATCTGTCAGGCAGAGCCGCAGCAACGACACCTGACCTTTACTGAAGAGAAGGACAGTCAAAGAGGACACACACACATGCGCACATGTAAACAACATATCCACCATCTATGTCTTAACTATCCATAACTCAAAAGCTCTCTCTCTCTCTCTCTCTCTCTCTCTCTCTCTCTCTCTCTCTCTCTCTCTCACTTCCTTATCTCTGCTGCCTTTGTTCCATGTGTTGTGGACTCGGCAGTGGCAAACATCCTTTGGAGAGAAGAAGGTAATACGCCACAAACTTTAGATGTACTCTGGGACCATGGTGTGATAAAATAATGTTTATACTGTGTCTACTGAGGTTTAGCTGTTGTTTATCCATCACCAATATCCACATTTGTTATGCTGTCTGTGTTGTTCTTGTTGTTTGTTTGACATTCCTTCTATCATGAGAAGAAATGTCCAATATGAGTTGATACATTTTCTTGGAAACAAGCACTGCTATACAAGTAAAAACAAACAAACAATACAAATATTTTAAGCAAAGATTAAAAGCAAGGCACACATATTTCCTGCACATTTGATAAAAAAAGCCACTTTGACTTTGACCTTTGCCTCCTTTCACGAAATTAATAAACACATGCATATTGATATCTGTAGTGGATCTATTACTAATATCCAATATTTACTATAACTATGTTATAGCAAATCCTGTGTCAAACCATGTGCCCGTTCGAAATGTGCCCGCTCAAAACATACCCCTGCTGATACGCAACCGATCCAGGCATCTTAATTCAAAAGAAATTCTGAAAGTGTGATACTACAGTATTTTTGTATTGTGCCATATGTGATGCTTTGTACAATGATATACTGCAGGAAATGGGTTTGCTCAACTGTGTCTGTTGCATTATGGACATGTGACAGCTATAACAGAACTAGCACCATGGTTCCTACCCACCACACTCTCAGTTCTAGCTAACGGCAGCTGTTGTTTAGACATCTAGTAAAGACATCTGACAGCTGTCGTTATTTATTAAAAGAGCTAGTTTTTTGTTGTTGTATATGTCATGGCCTTTTTGTTAAGAAATGACAACAGCGTAAACTGTCTGTTCATGCTATCATGTTAGCCGCTTACGTGCTAACTTAATAGCAGACTGCCATGTGGAATGTTGAGGACCCATGACAGTTTGCAGCTGTCCCGTACAATATGCAACCAGTTTGTAATCAAGAGCAGAATGCTGTGTTAAAACATGGTCTTTGTTGTTCCACATGAGGTCTTTCTAATAAATGGTGAAAACACTGCAATTACAATTAAAAATTACAATAAAACCAGGGAAATATGCTCCTTTCTTCCATAGAAAAAATATGTTCTAGTGGAATGATGAGATGCGGTTTGCCTATTATTATTATTGTTATTATTATTATTATTAGTAGTAGTACTAGTAGTAGTAGTAGTAGTAGTAGTGTTATTATTATTGTTATTTTCTCACATAGTTTCTTTGACTGCAGTGACCTCAGACAAAGAAATGTTTATAGGAGCTTGGAGCTCTTTTTCTATTCTCTTAGTCTTATCTTATACTCTTTCTTCGTGTCTTTCCGGGGCATTCCTCAGGGCTGAGTGTGGGGAACATGTTCTATGTGTTCTCCGACGAGGGCGTCACCGTTCTTCAGCCTGGCGAGTGTGAGATCCGCAGGCACATGAAATGCACCGAAAGGATCGTCGCTACCTATGTGAGTAATAAGACCTGACCATCTGTACCGGCACAATCCTTAATGTTTTGTCTCATGATAAAGGAATACTGTTTTAAAAAAACAACATGAAGCTGATCCTCTTATCAACTTTGTATGGTCACAGCATGGCTCCAGCACCTAACTAACTACAATGGAATGACCCATAATCTATCGGCAGAAAGAACCAGTAAATGGAGTATACATAGAGACCCCTAGGTTTTTAATCTACGTAAGAACATACTGTATTGTGTGGATTGGGATTTAGCTGGTTCAGGCTTCTTGTTTGACTGAGAGACTTAGGTTTTACAGTATCCTGTAATTGTATTAGAGATCGATACAAACTCAATAAGCTACGTGACGGCTAGCCACCGCAGCTGTAAACTGTGTTATCTTTATTTTAGTGAGGTGGTAGTGGAGTGTGTGTGTGTATATGTGTGCGTATGCACGCGTGTGTGTGTTTGTGTGTGTGTGTGTGTATGGGTGTGTGTGTGTGTGTGTGTGTGTGCATGCATGCACGCTTGTGTGTGTGTGTGTGTGTGTGTGTGCGTGTGTGTGTGTGTGTGTGCATGCATGCGTGCGTGTGCTATGATAGGATGCTTATTGTTGTCAGCATGTGGAGCTGTTAGATTCGTGAGACTGGTAGGGTTGTGTTGAGCTGCTAGTAAGCAGAGGTTATTGATGGTGGCATCGACCTAACCTGCTTTTGTAAACAATAAAAACAAACTACTTTTACTACTAGTCATTTAATTGCTACTTGTACTACTACATTGTACTCCTAGTTAAATTACTACTACTATAATTACTTATTTTACTGATATTGCTACCCTATTGCTACTACTTCACTACTTCTACTCCTATTACTACAACTACTAATTTCATTGATACACAGATACAGTAGCTCAGGGGATAGAGCGGTTGTCTGGCAACCGGAAGGTTGCTGGTTCGATCCCCGGCTCCGCTTAGCTAATTGTCGAGGTGTCCCTGAGCAAGACACCTAACCCTAACTGCTCCTGACCAGCTGGTTGTTACCTTGCATGGTTGACACCGCCGTTGGTGTATGAATGGGTGAATGTGAGGCAAATGTAAAGCACTTTGGATAAAAGAGCTATATAAATGCAGTCCATTTACCATTTTACTGATGATATTACTACTACTTCTACTGTAGTAGTGTACTGTATTCTACTTGTACTGCTAGTGTAGCTTATATTACTTACTACTATTATACTACTAGTACTACTCCTACTAATACTAGTCGTAGTAGTATTTTATTACTTATAATAATAATGATTAATAATGATTTGTTATAATATACATTTAACATGAACATTATTTAGGGATATGTATGTATAAGTGGTGGTGCTAGGGCTATCAGTTTGTAGCCTCTTGACTAACAGTGGTGGTGCTAGGGCTAACCATTTGTCACCTCTAGACCAGTGGTTTTCAAACTTTTTGTGCCCAAGGCACACCAAAAGGCAAGCCAAAATCTTAAGGCACAACTATATTCATATCCGCACTGTGTTATCATACTTATCACTCTGTAAACGTTTTTATTTACTAATGCCAAATAAATGTTACAAACAACTATATTATTCTATTATCTCTACTATTTATTAACAATTAACAATTCAGTTATTCAATTCAAGTGCGTACAAAGTATTGATATAGTTTAATATAAATTAAAAATGTATTTAATAAACGTTTTGTATATTTGTATATATTGCAATAATAATGTATGGTTGTCACAAAATCCCACAGCACACCTGGACTTGCCTCAAGGCATACCAGTGTGCCACGGCATACCATTTGGGAACTAGGACTAGGACATTTGGGTGCTTGGACTATCAGTTTGTAGTCTCTAGAGTATTGTTGGTGTGTAAAGAGCTGACATCTCCCCATGCCCCTCAGGAGGAGATGTGCCCGAAAGGGGATGGAGTCGCGCCCCAGCGCTGCGTCTGGTCGTCAGCGGTCAACGTGAGGGACAAGTACATCTACGTCAGCCAGCCCCTGCAAAGTCGACTGCTGGTGGTGGACACCCAGGCTCAGAAGGTGGTGCAGGTGGGTTTGTGTTGTTGCTCTTAAGCCAGGAAGTAACATTTTAAATTTAATGATGGATATTTTCCTCGATGGAAAATGCGGTGTTGTTACAACCGAAGAAGAAAGGAGATCTTTATGTAGAATATATAGAAATGTGTCGGTTAATGTCTGAATAACACTATATTGTGCTTTAAGAACCTAGTTCACAAGAATATCCAAAGCATAACATTGGAGGGACATGCTATTTTATTAATTGAAGGGATACTTCTCTTGTCCCTATACAGCATGCTGTTAGCTATGATTGCCATCTCTAAGTAGCCATCCATGGGGTTTTATGATTGCATTCAGACAAATGAGGTATCACAGTAAAACCCCAAGAAGTCCATGCTAACACACACACACCGGCCTTCAATACAGCGACTTCAATTGCCTGTAAATTATAGTCAAAGCGATAACGTCGCCCACAGAGGACTAAATGAATGCTTCAGGAGGGGTGATGTCAAGCTGAAGCAGGAACCGCACAGTATTAGGTTTGCTGGTATCCTTGTGGTCTGATTCTAGTGTTTTGTTTTTGTTACACTCTGAAGTTCAGTCAAGTTAAAAGAGAAAAAAACTACTTGAGGTGAATGCGGTTGCACAAAAGACCACATGCAAGGCAAGAATAAATAACAAGCGCAGCACAGCTCCAGCACTTGAAGCGGCAGCATTGGTGCCCAGGTGGGGGGGGCTACTGCAGTGCCATTCATCATGGCGGTATAAAGGCTGGTTAAAGGCCCAGCCCTCTCCCAAGGGACAACCTCCTTAATGCTCACCCACAGTTATGGGATGGGAGGGGGAACAGGGCTGAGTCAAGGAGAAGAGGATGGGGACAAAGGTGTGGGTGGCTGGGGGGAAAGATAAGGGGATGTACGTAGCTCTAGGTTGCGGTGTTGTTGTCATGGCGACTGAAGAGGACACTGTCCAACCCAATGTGTTGAAATGTCCATGAGCAAAGATTACTAACTCCTATCTGCTTCCAGGAGCTGCTTGTTGCCTTGCTAGAATGACACCGCTGTGTGTGTGTGTGTGTGTGTGTGTGTGTGTTTGCATGTGTTTTTGAGGTGCAATTTAAGGCAGTAATAATACAAAACGTTTACCTTGAGAAACCTTTGAGTGATCATATTGGTTTGAAATATTATTTAGAAATTAAAATCATAACACAAAAAAGTCAGTAAGTTGACCCCTAATCATTTGTTGATATAACTACTACTTTCTCTCACACACACACACATTCAATAATTTTTTATATTTAATTTTATGCTGTTTCTTTTTTCATATAATCTAATTTTCATATGTGTCAAAGTCATGTGTGCCCTTCATTAAACGTTATTCATTAGTGATAACTAGTAGTTGGTAGTTGCCATTGGCAGTAATTAAGTCTGGCCACTTGAACTTCTCCCAACAGCAGCATGAGGCCAGACCAGATATTTTATTTGAGTAATTCTATTTCTTCTATCCTTCACTCCTTATTGTTTCAAGTAGTAATGGGCGTACATAGATGGCCAGTAGCAGGGCAGCAGGGGATGTGAGTGAGAAGTGGTGTTGAAAGGCTACATGTAGGCCTTACGACTCTGTAGTGAAAGTTCGGTTCCCTACATTTGGCTGCCGTGGACTCCATCTTGTCCTCCTTCCATCCTTTCACTGTTCGTTCTGATCCAATCACATCAAACAGAAATGCCACACAAAAAAACCTTAAAAGGCCATTAGACCAAGATAGACATGTGAAAGACAGACCTGCTCCTACTCCTATTCTCTCTCGGTTAGATGAAACACAGACTTCAGCTTACACTAAAAACAACAGGCAAGATGCCTTTATGCTTGCTTGACTACAATGTGTCAGTCCTGTTCCTGCTGCAAAATATTTACTTGAAGTTGCTTTCGGATAAAATGGCTAAATAGTCTCCTGAATGACTAAATAGCATCATTTAATTCAGAAAGCCCTCTGAATTCAATTAGAACCACTGTGACCTGTACACTATGATGTGGAGTTTTTTGTGTTTATGCTGCATAAGCAGTTATGAAGGTCTGTCTTAAAGAAGCAGTTCAGCAATTTTCAACCTAATTTCCATTGTTATTCACGGTTGGGATGGCATCTTTAATTTATTTAAAGATTTACATCGGGACTCCTACTGACCGAATCATATGTAGATACCCACTGTTGCCATGGTTATATGGTAACAAAATGTACTTTATTCCTTGGGCTCCTTATGTTGGAATTTTTCAAGGATGCTAAATCTCAAACACGGAAATAAGGTTTAATAATGCAGTACACTGTCCCTTTAACATGAAGAGGCAGCGGCAATAGAAATCCTGGCACAACAGTTGGTGACCTTGCGCTCAGTAAACATGCAACATGTCAGTTCTCATCAATAAGGAACACAATCAGAAAGGTTTTTTCTCTCAACGTCCATAAAAGCACATAGAATACAAAATGTATTATAATATTAATATTACAATATTTGTTATATTATATATATATATATATTTGTCACTGTTCTCTGTCATAAACAACTTGAACCCTGACTTTGTGACACACACACACACACATCACAATAACGTAAATATTGTTTCTCACACACACACACAACCATGCAGTGGTTCAATGTAGAGTAGCTACACGTGTGCTGAGCTGACACTTGGCTGATTGGTGGAGGCCAGAGGTCTGACCCCTCCAGCCAGAGGTCTGACCCTCCAACCAGAGGTCTGACCCTCCCATTACCGGACACGGGGCCCTGCAGTCCCGCTCTGCTGGCCAGTCTGTCAACACCATGCGGAGCACCCCTCCACCGGAGCCAGCATAGCAGAGTAATGGATGGTGTTATTCCTGCTTGTTGACAACACACCACCACCACCCCCCATCTCTCGCTCTCCTTCCCACACCCTATCTCTCCATCTCTCCCTTCCTCTTGGCTTTCTTTCTCCCTCCCTCCTTCTCTCTTTCTGTCTCTATTTCTTGGCCTCTCTCTCCAAGCCTCCCTCTCTCTCTCTCTTCACCTTTTGCCCTCCTCTGGTCTTTATTTATTCATAGTGAGGCTCCATGGTTTCCAGTTCAGTACGGACATGAGATATTTTTCTGTTTTACTCGTAAAATGTTGGGAAACAGCGTGTTGCTCATTTTTCCCCTTTTTCCTTTTTCCTCTTACACCCTTTTTTCTCTTTATTACTTTTAATTAAAGTCAATACCAACGGCTTTTTATTGACATGGTAAATGTTCAATTATGTTGCCAAGAGCGAGAGAAATTGAGTCAGACAGATTACAGACTGTAAATAACACTTTGATAAAATAGTTGAGTTGCGTAATGTCTCTCTCTCTCTCTCTCTCTCTCTCTCTGCAGGCGGTGGTGACGGACCCCTATCCGGTGAAGTTGCTCTATGACAAGTCACATGACCAGATCTGGGTACTAACATGGGGAGACATGCAGAAGACCCACCCTACTTTGCAGGTAGGGCTATGATATAGAGTTTGTTTGCTGCAAATATGATTACTTCTGGTCAAATAACTACAAACAACATTTAGTTTTAGTTTGTCTTTTGCTCTCTTTGACTGCTTCTTATTCCGACCACATGGCAAGATGTCTACACACACACACACACACATACACACACACACACACACACACACATATTGTTATATATTTTTATATATGTGTGTAGTTTTTATTTATTTGTTATTGTTATTTTTATTTATTATAACATAATAATTCCAGTTCCTGTTAGACCAGGTGCTGGGTAGTAGTCATCCATTTTGAAAGCAGCTTTACTTCACACCCGGTCCCAGTGTGCCTGACTAACGGACCTTATTATTTGTACCTGTAAACTGTGTGCTGTGCGGTGCAGGGGGTGGGGGGGGGTTATCAGCCTGCAGCGGGTGGCCGATAAACCCACGCGTTTACAGCCGTTCATAGTCGTTCTATTTGAACAAGACGTGCATCTAATCTACGCTGCGGCACGTCTACGGAAGCACCGGCAAACTCCGCGCAGCACGGCTGCGGCGTCTTGCCTACGGGCCCGTCCCCTCGGACCGCGAGCGATGAGAGGCTTCACAAATGAGAAATGATCACAGGTGTGCCGGTGTTTAATCAGCTCCAGGGACTGGGTGAGGCGGGCGAGGGTGAGCAGGTTGGAGGAGAGAAGAGGAAGAGCTTAGCTCCCATTTATACCTCTGGGAAAGGTATGATACTGTTTATAGGGCTGCTGGTGTGTGTGCGTGTGCGTGTGCGTGTATGTGTGTGTGTGTGTGCTCTGTGGAAAGCACCTCAGCAGAGACAAGTGGCGAGGAATCCCATTGTGATTTTTCTTGTGAAAGACACAAACATGTTTATTATTGTGCTGGGCCCTGCATGGGAACCAGGGAGCCCATTATAGCCGCTGGGAGGTGTTTTGTTAGCGTCTGAGTTGTATGGGGATATACGCCGGCTGTCTCTAATGGGGATCCAGCAGGGATGATTCACTCTCCACTCAGAAGGGTTTTGTTTTTGTCTCTGTGAGCTGTTAGATCGCCTGTTTCAATAAGGCTTAACTGATCATCTTTCTCTCCTTCCTGTTTTTTCTCTGGGACTGGTTGAATCGTCACTGGTGTATACAACTGTACCAGCAAATGTTTCTGGAGCGATTGTTTAACAGTGGTTCCATGCAGTAATTACATCTGTTTATCTTCAAGTAACATCTAGCGAAGTCCGTGCTACTAAATGTGATCTACTGGAAAGGATCACATGGTTGATACGGGGGAGCGTTTTTTATTCAGCATGAACACAATATCGACACCATGTGCCGCAGCAATCTCCACCTCCTCTCAACAACATCAACATCACTCGAACTCAACGAGAATAAACGGCGTCAGCAGACAGTCCTCTGTTACGGGCTTGGACCCGGTCTCACTGTGGGGGAGAGCTAACACATGTTACTATGTAGTCCTTCATTGATTACGCTCACCACCCACAGCCGCCTCGCCCCCTTTACACCACATACACAGTGTGCTTGTGACAGGGTTAGAGTAGACCTCGCCACACGCCACCTGAAGTGGTTTTACTGGGGCTCCTCCAACGACCAGGATACAGGCAGTTGATGGTAAACCGGTTTGTTGCAGAGTTGTTATAGTTCAAGCAGGCAGAGCAGGTGGAAAATGCAAGGAAAATGTAGCACTCTCGTTGAGTGTGCGTGGTGATGGCTGGATTATCCTGTACTGCTCGGGCCAGGTGAGGCTGCTTAAACCAGCCACCAACCACACACACGCAACAGTGATTATGCTATCTTTTGTTTTATGTTATTGTTAAGTAGTTAAGAAGTGTTCAAACACAAGGTAATATTTAACTGCAGTTAAACACTCCAAGCAATAGAGTAACAACTTATCTAGTGAACCACATATGCTATAATATATGCTATATCATGGCATATGTGGTTCTCAGCCAATGGCTTTATGACATCTTAGAGTGTCGTGGAATAAAGGTAATGATCAACCTAAAGTGCCATTCTCATTACTTTACAGCAAGCAGAGCTCCATTGCTGCTCTTGCCATTGATATGTGAATGGCACTTGAAGCTTAAAGGGCCGATATTTTATCACCAGGTGTTATGTTGATGATACATTACAAATGCATCCCTTTGTGACTTCACACTATGGTAGCATTCAGCTGGATGGAAGGAGTTGATTGGTGGATTGTATCAACTGGGAGGCTGGAGTCGATGTGTCCATCGTACATCTGACACTCCCACTTGGTGGTAAAATATTCTCCCTTTAATCTCACAAACACACACACACACACACACATATACATGCAAATGCATATGTGTGTGTGTATACGTGTGTGTATCTGTGCGTGTGTGTGTGTGTAATATCTAGATATTAGTTGAACAGGCTGTTCAACTAAACTGAGCAAGAGCTCTTGTGTTGTTGTTTGCCTTGTGAGCATGTGTAGAGGGTAAAAACAAACATAGTATAATGCCTCTGCCTCTGTACAAGAAGTGGTGAACATGTCATTGTAAATACCAAATTAAACTAACATTTAATGTGTTTACATGAAAACAAACAACCTCAGTATATCCGTTGCTCCTCCCTCTCCACCGCATACAGGCATGTTGTAGTTGGAGAGCGCAAGGCAAAGCAAGTCTTGGGGAACTCCCTGTGTGACAAACCAAACAGTGACATGAGTCACATTACACTCCATTTAACGGAGAGGCATTGTTCTTCATGACTCAGCAGTGAGGTGCTGTGAGGTCATACTAATAATGCTAAAATTGTCGTACATACATAAGAATACATCGAAGCAACACATTAATTTAATGGAATACACGATTGTAATTACAGCCTGCAATTTTTGGCCAGCTTTCCTTCATGCCTTTACCAGCACTAAACTGCTTTTAACCTGGATTATATTTTGTAATTCTTCATATTTGTTTCATATAATATTTTGGATAAAATATGCTGCTTTGGTAGCTGGTCCATGTTTGTGATTGGTCAGTCTAGTCTGGGGGCTGGGTGAGGCTGCACACATGTGATGCATTGGCAAATCAATGCCCACAGGTTAAACTAGCCATCACCACACACACTCAGAGAGTGCTAACATGTTAGCTTGGTACCACCTGCTCTGCCTGCATTTACAATTACAACACTGCAATAAACTGGTTTCAACGGACATCTACCTGTGGTCCTGGCATTGGGGAGTCCCGAAAAGCCACTTTAGTGGCGTATAGCAGGGGTGTTTGCTACAATAACACCCCCAGTCCACAACTGTTATCAATTATAGCTTATACCCCAAGTGTTCAACATACTGTGACAATTCTAAATGTCCTAAATTGGCCATCTCACATAACCTGAAACCCAGTCAAGCCACACATAAACTAAATATTGACTCATTGATTCAATAAAACCAGTGCTTTTGTTTTGGGCATTTTGAGCTTAAATAACACAACAATTGTTGAAAAAAATGAAACTTGATTTTTGTTTTTAGTAGGGCTGGCAATCAATTCAAATATTTGATGATTGTTCATAGTTAATGAAAATGTTTTTATCTGTTCGTAATGTACCATAAGGGACATTTTCCAAGTTTTTAATACTCATGTCAACATAGGAGTGGTCAAAATATGCTTGCTTTATGCAAATGTATGTATTTATTATTGGGAATCAAATTAACACAAAACAAATACTGCCCAGAAACCTACTGCATTTAGCTTAAAAAAATATGCTCAAATCATAACATGGCAAACTGAAGCCAGCTAAATTTGACTAAGAAAGTATCTTACACAATGTAATGTGTCCAACCTTTTAATGCTTAATTCAGCATTAACACTAAACAACGAACTGAAACAATCCAGGGACCCACACAGGTCAAGCATTTACCAATATTCTCATAACACAACTCATGGCAAAACTCAAGCCCAAGAAACGATGCATTTCAAAAAACAGAAACATTGTACAGGTACATTAGTCAGCTACATTTTCCATTACTTCAGCATAGATCAAAGCACTTGTAAAAGCTCCAACCCACCATGGGACAAACCTGCCGATCCGACCGACTAGTCAGGGAAGGGGGAGAGGGAGGGTGTTTGAAGTCGGCTCTGAGTGTCATGTAGTGAGGGCTGTCTCAAGACACGCGTTTCGTTTTGAGTGGAATATTGCAGAGTCGACACATCACTGTGACTCAGTGTCTTAAGAAGAGCGCTGGAACAGATTATGCCTTCAGTGTGGACACAGATCTGCAAGATTATTAAAACAAAAAAATATTTGCTTGCTGTCTCTCATACCATGGCTCACATTCTAAAAACGATCTACATCAAGGACCTTGTAACGGTTATTACATTTATTACAAAAATTGCAGAATAATAATAATAATACAAAATTGTACACTAAACCGTTCAATGATAATCCGGAAAATAAGTGAAAGATCCACTGACTCCGAAGCAAATGTTGTGAAACGAACAATATAAGGTCAGCAAGGAGCTGAGATTTTCTAGGCAGTACAAAGCTGTGAGACAAGAGGTAGAGTAGTGGGGGGAAGGTGTGGTGAGTAGGAACTAACCAACTGTCCTCCTCTAACCAACTGTCCTCCTATCTCTCACAAAACAATCTGCTTGATCCCCATCAGTCAGGCTTCAAGGCTGCACACATTTAGATTTAGGGCATTTGGCAGATGCTTTTATCCAAAGCGACTTACAATAAGTACATTTGTCGAAAGGGGGAAACAACAATACATCGCTGACGGTACAGTAAGATTTGCATAGAACAAGTTTCTAGTTTCTAATTGCTAGGTTGACCCCTTGTTGTAAAACAGCAAGGTAGCCAGGATACAATGCTACACAATGCAGGTGGAAAATGCAAGGAGTGCACACAGTGCTATTTGTGCCAGGACATACTAACATACAGGATGCTACATAGTGCCAGGATATACAAACATACAAGTGCTAGGGATCCAGGAGGGGATGGGAAAAGGGAAGCTAAGCAGAGTCCAGGTGAACTCTGAATGGGTTGGTCTTGAGTCTCTTGGAAAGCTGATTAGCGATTCTGCTGTCCTGACGGTCTGGAGCTCATTCCACCACTGCGGTGTAAGGACAGAGTGTGCCTTTGTGGTGCGACGTTTGTTTGCTTTTGGTGATGGTGGTACCAGTCTGCCAGCTGAAGTCGTTGAGCGGAGCCCTTGACAATGAGATGGCCCTGCTCCCTCCATGCCACCAGAGCCTCGTCCCTCTCATCAGTGCACATTCTACTTGACCTTTCTGCTGCATTTGACACAGTGAACCACCAGATCCTCCTGTCCACTCTTGCTGAACTCGGCATTGCTGGATATGCGCTATCCTGGTTCACTTCCTACCTGACAGATCACACATATCAGTTAATGGAACAGCTCCTTGTCCAAACCCTGCCCTCTTGACACCAGAGTCCCCCAAGGCTCAGTCCTAGGACCTCTTCTGTTCTCCCTTTACACTAGATCTCTAGGCTCTGTAATCACATCCCACGGCTTCTCCTATCACTGTTGTGTCGATGACACCAAACTATTACTTTCTTTTCCCCCTTCTGACACCCAAGTCGCAACACGCATTTTGCAATGTCTGGCAGACATTAGCAAATGGACAACTGTGCATCACCTGAAGCTCAACCTTGACAAGACTGAGCTTCTCTTTCTACCGGGGAAAAACTGCCCCCATCATGGACCTACTTACTTATTGAGGTGATACCATTGATTACAGTACCATCATCTTCACCGGAGATAATGGAACCTTGGCATGGTACTGGACGATCAGCTGTGCTGCAAACCTCACAACAACATCACTGCAGTGGCCAGATCTTGTAGAATTACTCTCTACAACATCCACAGGATCCGGCCCTTCCTCACACGAGAAGCAGCACAGATCTTGGTCCAAGCGCTTGTCATCACCTGTCTCACCTGACTATTGCAACTCGCTCCTGGCCTCCTTAATCAAACCTTTGCAGCATATCCAGAAACGCAGCAGCACGCCTTGTGTTCTCCCATGTGAGCCCCCTCTTTCGTGACCTCCACTGGCTCCACTGACCTCCCCCATGCCCCAGCTTGAGCACTCTACTCAACGACTTTAGCTGGCCGCCTGATACCACCATCACTAAGAGCAAACAAACGTCGCTCCACCAAGTCACAACTCTTCTCTGTCCTTACACCGCAGTGGTGGAATGACCTCTCGACAGAGGTCAGGACAGCAGAATCACTAATCAGCTTCCACAAGAGACTCAAAAGCCACCTATTCAGAGTTCACCTGAACTCGAAATAGCTTCCCCTGCTACCCACCTCTCCTCCCCAACCCTTTCCCACCTACCCGACGACTGCTTGAATCCCATCCCCTCCTGAATCCCTAGCACTTCTATGTCTGTACATCCTGGCACTTTGTAGGATCCTGTATGCCACTATGTCCCGGCACTTGAAATAGTACTTAGCTTTGCGTAGCATCATTTGTGTTTAATGTTTTACAGTAAAGGATCAACCTAGGGATCAACCTAGCAATTGTAAGCTTGTAACTTGTTCTATTGACCTGGCAATCAGGAGTGCTTGAAACTTGTTCTATTCTAATTGTACTTTACCATCAGAGATATATTGTTGTTTCCCTCTTTCTACAAATGTACTTGTAATTGTAAGTCGCTTTGGATAAAAGCGTCTGCCAAAGGTAAATGTGAAACGTCCAAAGAACAGAGCCTGGCCTGACGAGGTTGTAGCAATCTTGGCTGACTGGATGTAGGCATGGTTTTTATGATCCCTACATACAATAAACGGCTGCTCAATTTAACCGCTAAAAGCTACCGGTTGCCAACTTCGTAATTTCCTTCAGGAGGAGAAAGCCTTTTAGAAAAAAACACACATGGATGAAGTTTGTATGGTGTATGGCTTGCATTTATATAGCGCTTTTATCCAAACGCTTTACATTGCCTCACATTCACCCATTCATACACTTTTCATGCAGTTAGGGATAGGATCCATGTTCACTAAAAATGTACCCTAAAAAGGACTCCAAAGGGATATGAATCTATGAAAAATCTAAATGTCATTAAGACGAAAAGACGAAACAGTTCAACCTATCCCAGAGAACATTATGACGAATGATGGGCGTGGCCAGAGACACCGCAGGACCCTCCATTTGCCAATACACTGTACTGTAATTATAACTACCTTTTACTTTACTTCTGTGGTCTCCACAGAAAAATAACTTATTATTATAAATGTTTCTGTATGTGGTACATTTGATTTGAAAATAACTAATTATTGCTGGACCCTATAGGAACAATTGAGAGACTTAGTATGTTTTATTCAAATTCAAATCCTTTCAGAATGATGCTTTCAGAAATAAAAGTTATGGAATGTTGAACTCCCAAAGCCATTAAGAGCCTTTTGCGAAATGCATCCCTTTGTGACATCACAATGTGGGAGTGTCCAATCGGCTAGCAGGAGAGTCACAGAAGTCATATGTGGTACATAGATTACCTATTACACTTATTTTTCATTAGCCTTGCATATTAAAGTCTTCTAGTCGTGTTTAATAAATGTTAAAATATACTTAGTTAATGTTATGTAATACTAACACATTTAAAACAAACCAAAAATAATCAATTGAAAGGTTACAAAATTAATTAACTGTGTATTATTGGATATGATCGTTCAGTGGTTATTACATGTTATTTTAAAAGTATGATTCATGGGAATTTAATTATGAAATTCCCATGAACGTGTGCATGCACACACATACACACACACACTACCCTCTCAATGAGTTGACTTTGACCTCAAAGCCCTCGACAATGACATGATGTGCGCAGATCCACACTATGAAGTATGTGTCACCAACATCCTAACACTTAGCAAGGGGCTATAGCAAGGGGCTATAGCTGAAGTGGCTAGATTCACCTTGTATTAAAAACGAGCCGCATGACATGAGGGATAGCACTTTTATTGTGGTGTCCTCTCCTGGGGCACCCACGGTTAAATAAGATGCTTTATCAGAGAGCAGAGGATGAGACACATTTCATCAGCTGCTGTCATGCACTATCGATGTTTATCTGCTCCAGAATATATGGAGGAATCACAGGCTGACTAGTATGTGCTGTTCAATGTTTGGCTATGAGCTTGGAACTGGCAACCACTTCGCACCTGCCAGTCACACATATTTTTGTCCAGAGTGTCCTTGAGCCTGAAGTTACGGTGAACTAGTTGAGTCATTGTTACCGTAGCTGACTGGGAAAGAGCCACCGTATTACAAAGAGAAATAGAATACACTATATAACATTTTTTTGTTGAGTTGTTTTTAGTGTTGATCGTCAGATTTCTTGGAGAATGTAGATTCAATAGACATGTTTTGTTATGTTATTATATCATACTTAGTATGACATACTAACAAAAGACTTAATTCTCATTTTGGTGAATGTACTTTTATATTTCACCCGTTGCCAAATATTTGTTTATGGATTATGGATACAAATACATCAAAACCTTGTATGTTTGCGTGTTGGTAGGGCTGTGCAATATGTCAATATTATATCGATATTGTGATATGAGACTAGATATCGTGTTACATTTTGGATATTGTTATATTGTGATATGAGACTAGATATCGTGTTACATTTTGGATATTGTTATATTGTGATATGAGACTAGATATCGTGTTACATTTTGGATATTGTTATATTGTGATATGAGACTAGATATCGTGTTACATTTTGGATATTGTTATATTGTGATATGGCATAAGTGTTGTCTTTTCCTGGTTTTAAAGCATTACAGTAAAAGTGACCGGACTGTTCTAGCTGTTGTTAATAAAATGAGAAAATACTCAGTACTTTTCATTTGTCAAGAATTGAATTCACACAGGAGTATACAAAAATAGGCTTTACTATGTGGTCATTCAGACTATTTATTGTATTACCAGAAAACATGCCGAATCGTGATATATATCATTATCAAGATATTACATGACCTATCTTCCGGGATGGAAGATTTTGGCCATATCGCCCAGCCCTACGTGTTGGGAGTGTGTGTGTGTGTGTTTGTGTGTGCGTTTGTCTGTGCGTGTGTGTGTGTTAGCTCACACTTTCTACTGTTGCTTTTGGCTACGTGTTGTAGCCTGTGAGTCACCATGAAGCCTTTTGTTGTCTTCTGTCTTCAGTTTCATGCGTTTGCTGTGTGTGTCTTGCATCATGTCCGCAGGTCGTCCCTCAGGCCAGCGTTGGAGAAGTTCACAAGGCCACCCGCACAACCTTCCAGCGGGTCAACGACTTCTTCATCCCTCCCACCAACCTCATCATCACACACGTCAGGTACAGGACACACACGCATACACACGTGCACACACACACACACACAAAAACACATTCATCACAATCATTATCACAACTGTCACTCTGAACTGAAAGAGTAAAGAGCAAATGAGCATTTTAATGAGAACCCCATGAGAATTAATCACCCACCCTGAAAGTGGAGAGGCTATTAACCTTCCTTGAACTTTTGCCGCCTCAGGTTCGCCTTCCTCTTCCTCAAAAATGAACCTGCGGTGCATAAGATTGACCTGGAGACCCTGCACCGTGTCAAGACCATCAGCCTGAAAAACTACAGCTGCATGCCAGTGAGCATGGCCTACACCCACCTGAGTGGCTTCTACTTCGTCCAATGCCAGAGCAGGAGCCACCTCCAAGCCCCGCCCCAGCTACTCCTTGACAGCGTGACGGACACTGTGGTTGGTCCGAACAGGAACATCACGGGCCAGCCCTACGTGTCACCGGATGGCCGCTACATTGTGACCCCCGACCCACAGAGCTCAAAGCTCGTAGTCCAGACTGTGTCCTTCACGGGAGAGCTGGCTGTGAGCCAAGAGGTGGACAGCCCTCCCGGGATCTCGGATCTGGTCTTCCAGCCCTCGTTCACAGAGTCAAACCAGTACGTGGTGGTGGCCGCCTCAGGCTCTGGCACAGATCTGCTCTTCTCTGATCTGTTGTCGGGGAGCCACAGCAAGCTTCTCCGGGGCCTCAAGGAGCCTGTGTCCCCCCAGGCCTGGCCGTGGGGGGGTCCCAACAGGCCGGTGGTCTCCAGTGGATTGTTTGGACAGTACCTGGTGACGCCGTCCACCGAGTCCCTCTTCGTCCTTGACGGTAAGCAGAGCTCGCCGCATTGCGAGGTGTCAGACATCAAGAGAGGGAACACAATTGTCTGGGTCGGGGAGGTATGAGTGTGAACGTGAAAGATAAAACAGGAAGGTGGAAGGGTAGGAAGGAAGGAGGAAGGAGAGAGGGCACATAAGTTAAAAAAGTGACTAGAGAGAATTATATCAGGCCAAAATTCAAATTAGGATTTATGTGGACTCGAAACTGGAACTGAGCGACGGGAATGTTTGGGTCTATTGTAACAAAGGTACACTTAAAGAAAATAGAAATTAATATACAAATACAAAAATACCTGTTGTGATATTTTTATTGGGAGAGAGTGTTAATGCCGTTCAGTGCAAGAGTGATCTATGTGCACTTAACTATAACAGAATTGTACATTAATTGCACTTCCTTCCGTGTTATCACAGCAAATAGGTACCTGGTGAAGGTTTGTCAATGAACTATGCACAATGCTCACTTTTTTTAGAGTAAAGCGTTTGTTTTTTCTGTTTTTTGATTGTCTCAATGATGTTTGTCCTTTTCACCAGTGGCACATATTGTATACTCACCACAAGACGTCTCTCCCTCAGTCTGTCGGCTTGTAGTGTATGCGCGTGTTCTCAGCCCATTTAAATGACTGTATACGTCCATCAGTTTAACTGCGCATGTGTCCTCGGTCATTGTCTGCTAGTCTATGCTCCTTTTCAAAGCCTTCAGTCTCCCTTTTAACCAGTGCAGGTCGGCTTTTTTTTACACATTTGTCGTTATGCATATTTTTTCAGTATCCCTCCAATGCGTCGATTTCATCGAAGCATTAGTCGATAGCATTCAGATCATGCTTAATATTTTGGACCATATTTTGACACATTCACTCTAGTGATGAGATATCACGTTGTA
>OMKP01068876.1:0-11301 GCA_900302375.1 Bathygadus melanobranchus | reverse complement strand
GGGAAGAGACACCTAATCTTAATGGACAATCAGTCATGAGTGAGACCAGACCACAGGGGGGCTGTGGGGTCAGCCACGTGTGTTAAAGATAAGCTAAGGAAGTAGGGGAGGAAGAGATGGGGGATAACTTCAGGAGATGGCCTGGAGGCCATAAAGTGTGCCTGGTTAAGAAAGTTAGAGAGTTGTGGGGGAGCATCCCCTTGACTGTTATTTTTTGAATGTGAAGATGCATGGAATGTGATTGGTCAAGAGTTGGGGGATGGCCCAAGAGGATATTGGGGATAAAAAGTGTGGTTTGGGGGATGACTGCAGCTCTTTGGCAAACCAGCTCAGACTATTATGTTGCTTGTTTCAAGTGATAATAAAGGTCTTGTATTCACATCACTTCTTACTCTCAATTTCTCTCAGTTTATTTAAAGTTAGTTAGGTGTTGTTTTTTCTACAACAGTAGAAGATACCGATATAATGTGTAATATAGTGTCAGTAGAAGATACCGATATAATGAAATTATATACAGAATAATAATGCAAATTACATTATATTTGATATATATATGATATTTGATGATCAATGACCGGTATGTTTGTCTGACCATATATTCTAACATGGAGATTCAAGATTCAAGATTCAAAGATTCAAAGTTTTATTTGTCACATGCCAATGTACAGTGTACAGAAGCAGTGAAATGAGGGAGTGAACTCCATGTAATCTCTATCTCTCTCTGTGTTTGTCTGACCAGCCGTCGGAGGAGGAGGAGATCGTGGACCTGATGCTGCTGAAGATCTTCAGTCTGCTGGGTATCAGGTCTGCAGGACCCAGGATGGACCCAGGCCCCGGTGGGGCCAACACAGCCACCGACCCTCCACTCAACAAGGGACAAAACATCGCCAAAGACAAGTCCCTCAGTTAGCCATTATATAATACACGGCACAAATAAGATAAGATGTACTTTATTCATTCCAGACAGGGTTAGAAATATATAAATATGTTATATTATATTCATATTACATTTTAAGACATATTTCTACTTTTGGAAATTCATATCATGTTGTCCAAATGTTCGCAAGTAAAATAAAAAATTAAACCTGCTTTCTCAAATTATTGAATATATATGTGTGGCATGATTAAGTGGCTTGAACTGACTTAAGCATAACTTTGATTATGTTACGACTTGAATGGGGAACCACTTCCGTTAGGAAGAATATAACTAATATTACATATTAGATTATACTTATAGATATAGATTTACCGAACCAATTGAATCTAATCCTCCTTTGATTACAATGAAATAAATAAAATAAACAATACAGTACACTTTATATAAAGCAGAAGAGCAAGTGAGAGGGAGTGTGAGGGTTTTATGACCGTGACTATAGCTAGGGGATGTCGGTCAGCGACAGAGAAAGAACCAAAGACAGAAAGGGGCCTGTATAGACAATATAGAAAGATTACTGTTTCTTGAATATGATCCTAAGAAACACTCTAGTTGTTTTTCAGTCTGAAATGTTGATCATCCCTGTGAGGATGACTTTGTATTTGTATTTATAATAGTATGTCCATACATCTCAGGAATGCATGGAAGAGGGGCCTGGAAGATTGCCCAAATGGTGTATGGTTAAACTCATCAGGTGGTAAAGAATGTCTTGAGTGACTTGCTGTTTAATTAAAAGTGTTGGGATCCATTTGGTCAGTGGAGTGAACAAAGTTCCTCTTAGGGACGGCAGGATCTCGACAAGGGTATGCTGTGGAGCGTTAGGTGGGATAAATCACTTATAGCGGCAATGTAATCCAGAGCAGTGCAGCCTGGTATGGCTGCATATGCCAAACGGGAGTAATAAATCCCATTTTTAATAACGTTACATTCATCGCTGTACAATAAATAAAATGTGTTTGTGTTGCCATCTGTCACTGCTCAGATGGAATTCATTTTGGATTTGGATTCTCTAGATACATGTGTTGCAGATGTAAAGTAGATAAATACGAACCATTATAAACCTAGTCAAACTATCATCATCATAGTATATATATAAGTGTGTATTCCCAGGTCTCCTTTATACATTGTGGAACTGTTTTATACATTCACATCAGAGGCTTCAAAAGAGCGACCCCTGCAGGTACAACAGCTCCTCGTTTTCTATTTCGCTTCTGGAAATAGAATTGAGCTGTAATCTCTTTTTTTTCTTTTTTCCATAAAAGCTTCTTCCAAAGGTGTTAATTGCTGAGAAAAAAATATGTGTGACAAATGATCCCCAAAATCCTAATTTACAGTTGTGGTTGTGAACACACGATGTGTGTGTGTGTGTGTGTGCGTGTGTGTGTGTCCGTAGAGGTAGATAGCTTGGGTCATCCTCTTTGTATCGGCATGCCTTTGGTTTCCCAAAAATCAACATGTATCATGTATGAGTAACCTTATGTCAGTAAAGTCTATGAAGCGTTCAAAATGTGAACGCTTCACAGACTTCCATTTTTGAGACTTCCATTTTTAAATTAAGCAGATAAATGAAGCAGAATTCCACACTGAAGCAGTGTCTTTGCTCGTGAAGCGAAGCCTTCATGCTTTAATTTAATCCTTAACCTTCTTGTTAAGGGTAATCAGCGCTTTGATTCTGAGGACACAGCTTCACTTGTCAGTTTGTTGATCGCAGGCCTGTGTTGTGTTTCTGAGAAACAATTACTCAAGTTTGTTTGGTTGGCCCTGGAGCTGGAGGAAACATGGCCATCAGTGCTGTCCCTCACTGTGTTGTTCATGTTTCCCTGCCTTGTGGTTTCATGGTTGTTTTTATAAACTTTGTTTTTAAAGGTACAATATAAATATTTGAGGTTTATTATTGTCACTATGCTACACTGTTAACGTCATCTGCATTCAGTGAAAGCAATCTAAGCATGCAATCAAAATTGCAAAAAAAACAAATGCTGCACAAGCTTAAAAAACAACTGGACACACGCAGAGTAGCTCTGGGAATCAGAAAGCCACTTAGTAGGTGTGTTCATTTGATTCATTGATTGACTTATGGACAAATGCATTAAAATGAGCTTTATCAGCTCATTCCCATCGTAATATTATTTATTGTACTATTTCATTCATGAGCGATATGGCATCTTGCTCAAAGATGAGGAATGCGGCAAGTTCAGAGGACCGATTCTGTCACAGCCACGCAGCTGTCTGTTGTCCTGCTTGTGTCTTTAGTTGTCCTTCCCCACCTGTTCATCAGATGCCCTCGGACTGTGAAAATATCATTTTATTCCCCTCACCTGTGCTTTCCTGTTAGTCTCCCCACCTGCATCAGCTTGTGTCCTTGTGGTTTTGGTTAGTTTTTGAGTTCTTTTGTTCAGTTTCCAGAGTTGAAGTTTTTTTTTTTTCATGATCAATACAAACTTTTTGAATCATCCACTATCTACCTCCTTCTGCGTTTAGGTCATCTTCTTGTTCCTACCACTCTCCCTGCACACTCCGTAACAGATTCACCCACCCTCTCACAATGTCACCTTCCTCTTTAGCTGCGTTTCCACCAAAAGTACCCAGAGCTTTAAGTCCCAGGAACTACTTTTCAGGAACTTTAAGTTCCTTCAGCCCGTTGCTGTCTGCGTTTCCACCCAAGATCAGGGAAATTAGTCAGCTGACGTATGAAAAGGACTAAACATGGATGTATTAAAGAATGCTCCAAAGGCACACCTACACACACCAACTTAACATAATCTCCTTCATCCAATATTTTATGATTGGATTATATAGAAACTCCATTATAATAGAATCCTCTAAATACAGTACAGCGGATATTTTGGTTAAAGGTTGGCGCATACGCTCATCTTCACTAGGCTATGAGGTTGATTAGCTATTGCAGAGAATGACCATGAGATGAATGAGACGGACTAGCGCAAGAAATGTTCAGCGCTTCAAGCCCCACCTTCACCTTCAAAGTTCCTGAACCTCTGGAAAGTACCTACCCCTGAGCAGGGGCTCATTTCAATCAAACTTTGTTACACTCTTACACGTTTTGTTACACGCTGCTGTGGGGTTCACTTTATCAGCAGCAGTAAGAAAGATTGCTTCAGAAGAAAATCTGGATGGATTTGGAATAGTGCCTGTCAGCCCAGGTTTCCTCACCTTTAAATAATCTGCATTTATAGAGCTATTTCAGACCTGTGGCAGCTCAATTGCCCAACTTGTCTGGAGCAGTTAAGGTTGCAGTTAGGAAGCAATTAGGGAGCAGTTAGGATTTGGGTCTCTTGCTCAGGCGCACCTCGACACTCAGCAAACTTCCGGCAGCCACTGCTCCTATATACCATGTGTGCTAACCTTACTCACGTCTGTTTTCTGTATTTCTATATGTCACACTGCATTTTGCGTGTAAATGCCTGTTCAGATCTGTTTGGCACAGCCGACATCCTATCATGCACTCCAGCGATGATGCATTTTTCAGAGAACACAACACAAGTGTTCATAAGAATGAGTCATATGTGGTTTTCATGAAAATGTGAAGAACAAAGACAACATACATTCTAGCCTACGGAGTACGAACATGGCTTATCTGTGTACAATCTGCTCTATGTATAATTAGAATCTTTTTAAACATTAAACACAACACACTTGCTTTGTGTTCAGATGTGTTAACATGGTGTGTAGGAGACAGAGTGCGTGCTTTGGCGTTGTAAATGGACAGTTCCCGTGCCAATGAAGTCCTTTGAATTGAATGGAGAGAGAGATAGAAAGAGAGAGGGAGCGAGCTAGAGGAAGAGAGAGAAAGAACACACACACACACCATGAGTAGGAGAGAGACAGAAAGACAGGTGTGTATGTCTCTTCTGGTAGACACTGGTGAAGCTGTATTCAACCAAAGAGAAGCAATAGAGTGAAGCGTTCAAAAGAAGAACACTGGAAAAACTGAATGCTTTACAGACTGACAGAAAGTTGGACCATTTTTAACAATTTGGTTTTCTTGTTTTTCGTTTGGAAACAAAAACTGAATAGACCACATGCTTTCAAAACATATGACTTGGTTTTTGTTTTCAAACAAAATAATGAATTGCCAGAACGTACATTCTTCAATCCAAAAAGGAGCAATTGTGAAATGTGAAAATGAAAAAAATTTCATTTTCCAAAAATCCATTTTTGGTTTTGAAACAACTAACAGATGTACGTTTTTTTTTTCGTTTTTAACTACAAATGCATTATGGACTATCCCCATGGTACCCAGACCATATGTTCTCTCTGAGTTACCACCTGGTTCCACTTGGCACTCATGCATTAATTTTCAGTCATACACTGTTCACTGTTCACACACGTATCTGCCCTGGGTACCTCACAGGATCCAATTACATCTGGTTCCCTCTGACCCAGAGGATCCCTCTCAATCCACTGGGAAGTCACCCAGGTAATGTCTTATGAACAGTCGTCAAGAGATACACACAACAGGTGTTAGTATTTGAATATGAGGGGAGTTCATAGAGAATAATCTCACCCCACATTACCCCCATGTTTCACTGATAAAATGTGTTTTTATGCAGCTTACAATGTCTTACAATAAAGATTTTAGTCTAAGGACTGAATAAGATTTAAACTTGGGTGAATCATAGACTATATAAGAAATGGACATACAGTAGTAACCTTGACGTCACCCATACTGTTTTGAAGCCTTGAGTTTGACATTTTGCAACCAGCAGTTACGAAAGTGACCACATTTGGAGTGTATTTTAGTATTGAAGAAACTACGACTTGAAACTAGTAAATAAACTGTTTACCGAGTGAATAAATCAAGTGAGAAGTAGGGTCATTTTCTCATCCGCTACCATACAATCAGACCCCGGGGGTGAATATATAATTTATTTCTAATTAATTTTCCAATGTTTCCAATTGATTGCTTCACAGAGGCTATCATTAAATGTGAAAAGTATTTTTTTAACAAACAACTAAGATGGGCATGCTCTTGTGTGTGTGTTTGTAGGTGTGCGTGCATGTGTGCATGTGTCCATGTGTGTGTGTCACCATGTGTGTGAGTTCTTAGGCTGCTTAAGAGAGTGAAAAGCAATGGGGACGCTCAAAGCCTTTTTGAATGAATTGAAGTTGTAAGGGTAGTTTTCAACCGGAAGGTTGCTGTTCGATCGCCGGCTCCCCCTAGCTAAGTGTCGAGGTGTCCCTGAGCAAGACACCTACTACCGTTCATGCATGTCTGTGAGGGGAAATGGGACTATACTATATAACTACTATATATAACTATGTTACAATTATCAACGTTTAAGGACAGTAACATGTTGACACTCTTTATATTTACTTTTTGACATAACAGGCACTGTCTATTAACAGACACGGTCTATCTACATGCAGATACATTTCTGATTTCTTTGCCAAATCTTAATATAATATAGGAGACAACAAGCAAATAATGTAATGTAATATTTTGTGATCACACTTGAGGCAGGTTAGTAGTCACAGATAACCTGCCTCATAGAGTTCCAAATCAAATAACAGACCAGTGGTTTTTTTAAGTTACTTGCTACTCAAGTAATTTTTTCAATAAATACTTTTGTACTTTTACTTCTACTTGAGTACTTGTTTTTGCAAAGTAACAGTATTTTTACTTGAGTACAGTTTTTGGCTACCTACCTCTGTTGTATTTGTCATGCGTTTTGAATGCACAAGGATTGATCTGGCTCTTCCAACGCTTAACTGCAGAGTCGGGGTCCCACCAAGCAAATACTTTCGATCGATCAAAAAACCCTGATAAGAAGATGAGATGAGAACATTTGTTGTCAGTTGTCAGTTGAATTTAACACTACCTATCCCACCAAGTTAGCTCAGATGCCACGATGTGAGATATCATATGTCCACAATATAAAGCTTATTTGGCTATCTCTGACCTTGGATGCTGCTAGTATTCAGCACATAGCCTTGTTTGGGTTGAGTTGAAACAAAACATGAACCACCATCACAAGCAAACAGTGAAACAGGCAAACGGTGAGGAGGGTCGACACGTTTTCCACACTGGGATTGATTAAAAGAAACCGTTTTTCGTCATGACTCCTTGCTTAGCCTCGCCATCTAATTTCATTAGCGCCCACCGTCTAGCGGCGACTGGAGAGGTGTTGAGTGCTTTATTAAACCCGTACACAGAGCCTCAGGGCTCTAACTACCGCCAGCGAGGCATCGCTAAAAGGAAACGCATGCTGTTGGATTCTCTTGCTCAGGGCTTGTGGGGGGGAAAAACGCAATGGATGTGAAAGATGCAGAGCACAGAGTTGGCACCTGCTTGGATTTTGATTGTGTGGGTGTGTGTGTGTGTGTGGGGTGGGGGGGGTCTTGTTTGTAACAGCTCTCATGAATAATGGATGTATTTTTCTGGCTGCCTGCCACTACAAACTCCTGCATGTATAGTTAAATGTATATCTAATTGGCTACACTCTCCACCGCTGACAAATATCCCAAATATCCCCAACGTCTTACCATCAACAACGGATCGATTCCAACGACACATACGTTTGTATGTGTCGTTGTAGAAGTACTTGTTGTGATTTGAAAGCCAAGGCAGGGCCATAAATATAGACAGTACAGGCAGTGCGATTCTGCTGGGGCCCGTGGGGTGCGGGGGCCCTCCAACCGGAGAGCCCATCAAGCAAGTACTTTCCATCAATCAAAACGCTGATAGAATTGGGGTCGGCATGTGGGGGGACCATGTTGTGTTTTCTGTAATAGCTCTTTGTATCTGATGATGAGCACATCTCTGTGTCTATCCCATCCAATTTAAGATGATTTATTTGAATAAACAGACACACCGTCATCTTCGCAATACTACAATTAATACCACACAAACCTCAGGGCAAAATCAATCCTTGAATACATTCAAAGTAAACAACAAATTGTCCAGCTTTGACTGTTCTCTCTGGCGAATAAAGTTGTAGTTGAGTTGAATAGCAAGCGCAAGATTGACTTCAAACCCTTCACACAAATAATGTCGGCCCATTTTTCTCTCACGGGTCAGTTTCAGTTTTAATTAGCTAGTCTCGGCTTTGACTGTGACTCATTCTCGTTCAGAACAAGAGGGGAGAGAGATTGAAAAGTAAAAGTGTTCTGTGATCAGCCTCCCAGCCATGAATGAGGTAATGTAGGCCTAATGGGTCTGCGTTTGGACAGCATTAAGCAGGGGTAGAAGCTGTGCCGGCATAGTGTTACACCGTTGTATAATATTCACCTTTCAGTTTTAAAATGCAGCCTATAATTTAGCCATGCAGTGATGCTGAAATAATTCAAAAGTTGGCATTCACTACAAAGAGTATACAGTATAGCTAGCTATAGAGTTATATACTCACTGTGTGTGTGGTGTGTGTGTGTGTGTGTGTGCGGTTGTGCACACCTATACTGTGTAAATCAACAAACTAAAATATCACACTAGTTCTCTGAAAATCATTTTAAGTATTCAAAAATGTTATCCTGCCAAACAGCATATATTAACACTGCTGAATATAAAAGATTATAATTTGATTAAATGTGAGGGGGAAATGTGGTTTTCATTTTTAGCCAATCAATGCATGAATAATAATGATATGATTTTTTGTAAAGATGCTGAACCATAGTAGTACCACTACTACCACTAATCAATGCATGAACCATATGAAACAAATTGTTATTCTATATAAAATATAATTGAAGGGGTTTGTGGAGTGTGTGTGGTTGGTGGCTGTCTCACTTGGCCCAAGTTTGTCAAGTCAAGTCTGGGTGGGCCTGCACACCTGTTATTCATTGACTAATCAGTGCACACAGGTTAAACCAGCCATCACCACACACACACACACACACACACACACGAGAGAGAGAGAGTAGAGTGCTAGCATGTACAACCTGCACTGCTCTGCTCATTCAACACCTTCCTGTGTCCTGCTGTTGGAGGAAACCAGTAGAAGCCACTTTTAGTGGCGTGCGCCAAGGGGAAACACTACAGGGAACTAATGAGGGTCTTTAATGAAAGTGGTAGGTCCCTGAGAACGAATAACAGTCGCTCTCCCATAAGATAAATCCAATAGACGTTGAGTGACTTTATGTCGACCATTTGCAGACATGAAAACATACAGTAATCTATGGGGAATGTGGACAATTTTTGACAATTGTGTAATGGAATAAACGCTGTTTAAAATAACGATATAACTTAACTTGTAACGTTAGTCTGAACGGTATTGTTTACACATTAATTGTGCTATTAAAATTGTTATTATAAACGCAATATGGTATCATGTAAATGGCCAATATAGGGGCTAAAACAGTGGTGGGTAAACTACGGCCCACGGGCCACATACGGCCCGTTGGGCTGTTTAATCCGGCCCGTGTAGGATTTACAAAATGATCCTAAAGACCGCATTCACACTTCGTCTTTTTTCTGCAATACCCTGCGTTTCAGTTGATTCCACTAGATGGCGCACTCCAAACACTACCGACCGTTGCTAAAGCCTAAGAGTCTATCATCTCTACACACAGATATCCACTCTCGCGTTTGCCATTGCATTGAGTCACGCTAATTTAACAATGAATGGACCAAGGAAATGAAAAGTCGACAGTGAGTGCCGAGTTTTTAATAAAGAGTGGACAGCTAAATATTTTTAAGTCCGATCAAAGGCCGTATGTCTTATTTGCCGTATGTCGGATCTGCTACTGGCCCGCCTGTCAATTTTAAAACCCCGTGTGGCCTTGAGCCAAAAAGTTTGCCCATCCCTGGGCTAAAATGTATGCTTTATTCCAGCATTTTGATTTAGAAACTAAATCAAGACTACAGAGGCTATCAACCCCGGTACCCCGACCGGAAGTGCTGGCAGGTAGCGTCAAGTCTGTGATCAAAGGCGGGGGAGACAGGAAGGCTAAGGGCTAGGCTAAAGCTAACTCCTCACCGGCTATCTCTACCCTGCATTTTCCTCACCAATGTTTGGTCAAACAAACAAAATGGATGAGCTTTGGCTGCGGATCACAAAATGATTACGGACTACAACGGAAAGTTTACGGAAACATGGCTCAACAGCGGCAAGCTAACGGGGCGCTACGTCCCCCGGGAGGATAGAACAGCTGATGACTGGGGGGACGTGCATTCACTGCAGTGTCTCTGTACTTGTACTCTGCACAATGACAATAAAGTTCTGTATATTTTCCTGCTTTTTTGGCCTTTGCCACTCACATGCCTGGTGAAGGGAATTCTGATTCGGATTGAGTAAATAACACTAATAAACACACATGAATAGGCTACTGCAAACAGTGCCATGATTAGGCTTGATAGGCTAATGTTACTGTTCAAATATACATTATTTGAAATTATGAATAGATTCGCCCAATTAGGGTTTGTATTTCTGGAACACAATGTTAGTCGCTTGTGGCTTCATACAAGGGTCAAAACATCGAATCAATAATCGAATCACAGTTCTCAACAGCGCTCTTCACCCCAGTCTGCGGTCATGTCAGGTTCGAGTTCAGTTGCTCTTTTCATGACTTCATTTAAATAGATAAAGATACCTATAGAATAATAACCATGGATGTTGAGCTTGTGCTCCTGCTGAAGGAATGAACTCTGCTGCACATACACAATGGTGCTCAGCTGTTCTATTCGCTCCGGAGGCACATCATTGAAATGTCAATCAATTCAGTCCATTTCACAGTAAAGAAACCGAGATCTCCCAGATTATTATTGTTATGGCTTTACTTATCTTTAGGCCTACAGAACGGCTGCTCACACGAACAGCTCACCTAGTATCGCAGATCGATAAAAATAATGACGTGAAGAGAAAAAAATATTATACAATATCATTGTTATCACGTCTCTTGACAGACTAAGCTTTACTTTGGATGATTGTTTGGATTTAAACTTCTAAAGCTAGATAACTCCCAACAGTTTCCCCCCGGAGTTATCGAGCCCCCACCTAACAGCTCAACTGGTGCAATGCGGAACACATTTGCTATATGAGAGCCGACTGCAATTTCTTTTATTTAAAATAGTTTATTTAAAAACATTTCAAATGGCTCTTATAATACACACAGTGCTTTAGATTGTAGCCTAATGTACTCAATGTTGACAGAATTCTAACATCCGGTTAACCTTCATCAGGAACATCCTTAGATGGGTTATGTGTGATCTGAACAATTAATAACAATAGCAGAAGACATTGTGTTCCAAATGAAAACTACCCATTATCCAAAGCAATAAAGGTCTGAGCTCCAGAGAGGAACTATAGTGAGAACAGAAAGAAGACTGAGTCCCCAGCAGAGCTGAAATGGATCAGAAAGCAAACTGAGTCCTCTTCAAATTAACTGACAATGTGAACACAAATAGAACCCTA
>OMKP01068874.1:0-19126 GCA_900302375.1 Bathygadus melanobranchus | reverse complement strand
CGCCACTGAGCTTTGTGTGTGTGTGTGTGTGTGTGTGTGTGTGTGTGTGTATGTGGTGGTAGTGCGTGGGAGTGGGCCCTGCTGTGATGAAGCACGTCTGCTTGTTTTAGAAGGTCTGCTGCACACCGCAGGGGAGGGATGGGCCTGCTGGCTGCCAGCTTCTGATAACACCAAGCAACCTCTCCCTCTCTCTCTATGGTGCTGCTGGTCCTTTGTCTGGATAAGAGTGTGCCGGCACACACACACACACACACACACACGTGCGTATTTTACAGTTGTATAGTGGACATTTGATCTATGAAACGAGAGGATTTTAGAGAGTTGATCTATAAAACTAGATGTTCCAGGTTAAATATAAGCTAATGAACAGGTCTTTCCATGATCACGATCATATATACTGTATATATATATATATATATATGCAATTTAAGACATCATTATTCATGTTTCAGGTGGGGCGGCAGTAGCTCAGGAGGTACAGCGGTTGTCTGGCGAACCGGAAGGTTGCTGGTTTGATCCCCGGCTTCCCCTAGGTAAGTGTCGGGCTGTCCTTGAGCAAGACACCTAACCTTAAATGCTCCTGACGAGCTGGTTGTTGTCTTGCACGGTTGACACCGCCGTGGGTGAATGTCAGGCAATGTAAAGGACTTTGGATAGAAGCGCTATGTCAATCCATTTACCATTCATGGAATGTATCTGCAATGAAGCTGGGAAGTTTTTAAATTCCTGTTTTCCCAATTCATAATGACTTTGTTTTCACTTGTAATACCAAGACATAACACTCACGCAGCCGTTAAAGACATGCAAAGGAAAATGGCGGTTTATTATCAACGTCATACTGTACATACGCACGTTCAAAAAATAATAAAATGTTAAATATGAAAATATGAATCCCGTCACGCGGTCCCTTTTTTCGAGTTGCTCTGTCTCCTTTTATGCAATGCTTGTGCAAGACTCAGTCAGGTGGCCAAAAAGCCTCGGGCAGATCTCAGTTCAGCCTGAGCTTGATTAGAGAGGCTTTCTGTTCTATCCTTAGCTGTGCAAGGTCCCTGATTAGCAGCCAGTAGGCCTGCTTCAGGAGTGAGGGCTTTTCAACTGGTTGCCTCGCCTTGGCTCCTCTTGCATGCCACCACACATGTTTACAGGCCACATGTTTAGAGTGTTAGGAGTCGAACGGCTACGTCCCTCGCTCCTCTGATCCAGGGGAACAACTGGTACACCACTATGTAAGCTGTTGGTGTCGTTGGTGGTGGTGATTTTTATTTGCGTCGTCCGGATTATCAAAATGGACTGTAAGTATGATGTCATTTCTGGTGTGTTGCACATGTGTTTGTTAGGAGTCATTTAAACAACAGGCAGAAGGGAGTGATACTTGGATGACTGGAAATGTTCCTTATCTGTTCGTGCTAAAAAGGATATGGGTGGAAATGATTCCAAAGGCCTAAACGGGGAAAACCTTTAGCAAGGGATATCAATTAACTATTTGAATTGTAGATTTTGTGGCAATAGTTGTTATATGCTAGTATGTTTGTTTGGCAGTCACTAACAGGCAAATATCTAGCTTATATATATTATATATTATATATATATATATATGCTATTAAATGTCCTAGGGGTACTAGAGGAACATATCTTTTGCTATCTATTGCTGGTAAAACAGCAAGATAGCCACAATACAAGTACTATAAGTGCCGGGATGTACAAACATACAAGAACATACAAGATGCTACACAAGAATGGGGAGTTTTGAGAGACTGGATGACGTCAGATTTTACAATGCGTCTTTTTGCTTCCTTGTTTGGCATTGAAAAAACCCTGAAAAAGATTAAATGCAGGAAATTGGTGAGTGATGCAGGCGTCAGAGGGTAAGAGTCCCTTCGCTGACACCTGGTCGAGCGGCAGGAGGAGGAGATAATCAAGGAAAAACAAAACACTGAAGCTATCACACATATGTCAGAAACATAGACACATATGTAGAAAAAAAAAACACATTTCCACTGTGGTTTTACAGTAAGCCAATCAAATAATGTGAGCTATAGTTGTACATGTTTAACTTCATTTAGGCCAACTGGCAATTACTAAATACATGTTCGGCTAAATCCTCTTTCATCTAAACAAAAGTTTGGCACTTTTGTCAATGCATGATCGTTCGTGTGTTGCTAAATCAATAATATAACATAAATCATAGCTGTTCCCGTCGGGCTCATCCAATTTCACCAAATCACAGGATTTATGATGTTTGGATTTCTTGACTGAGCTAGCATGCTTCCACTCAACAATGATCATATCATTGTCTGTCTCCTATTGTCTCGCTGTGTCAGCACAGTATATTCTGGTGGCTCTGTAAGTAGTTAATCCAACCATACAGGACCGTTGTGTTGTGTCTGAAGACATATTTTATTCAGCCATGACAGTTATATCAGCGAGGCAACGTTGCGAATGGAGACTTAAGCTCATTATCTTAAGTGACTTCACAGTTTTATTTGTGGCTCCCTCCTTGTTATCCTTGTCTGTATTTACTCTCTGATCTTCCCAGGATTGCGTAGGCCACACGGGTTCGCAACTCTTTGGTCGGTCGGTTCATCGCCTGCTTTAATTCAGACCGGTTTTTGAAACGAAGGACTTCATAACTCTCAAACTGGTGAATCTGCGTTCTATATGAACTCGTGGGGTGTGTTAGTCAACACACGAAATGTGATAGCGTTTCAGAAATACACACTTGACATGAATGAACGATAGCTGAATATTTATAGCTAAATAAAATTGAGCTATAACTGTAATGAACTAAATACCCCATCATTAACACTTCTATTAAAGACAGTCTTTGTTTTTTTTCTTAGGAAATGTTTCCACTTTAAAGGGAAATAAAGTAAAAATCCACATAATAACTTTGTAATCTAATCAATGTTTCCTTCCTTTCAGGATTTGAGCGACGCAGAGGAATGCACATGTCCACATCGACACCACCCGTGGTCGCCCTGCGTTGCCATGACGATCCCGCCCTGCCCACTTTGACTCCTGCCCTCTACCTCTCTTTTATCTGAGAAGAACACTTTCCCCATCCATCCCATCCCATCCCAGCTCCCAGAAATCCCACCTCTTCCACAAATGTCTGCCCACGGGCACACCTACCAGAGCTTCCAGGCCCTAGGGGGCGGAGATGGGGACTCCCACCACCAGCCCTATCCTCCCTCCAAGCATCACCACACCACCTCCTCCACCTCCATGTTCCCCAGGGTACCGAGGCACGGCGAGTTGGCCCACCAGGAGGTGGTGGAGAGCTGCTGCCTTTGTGCCAACCGCTGGCTGCGGGCCAACCACCACCGCCGCCACCACCACCACGAAGCCCCCCCGGTCGCTGTGGAGACACAGTTCCTCCCACCCATCTCCTGGTATCACCAACCGCCGACCTATCAGCGTCCTCCCGAACACCACCACTATCGGCCTCATCCTCCGCCACACCACGCCAGACCCCAGGACCCACCGGGTCATTCTGGAGATGACGGCCACCATCATCATCATCATCATCATCATCACCAACACCAGCACCAGCGCAGATTACAGAACAGAACGACGGTGCTGGTGAAGAACAGCGATCCATCGCACCGCAGGAGCATCGCTCTGCACCGGAGGGCCCCTCGGAGCCTGGGGCTCTTCTTAGAGGAGGTGTCTGAGCTCATGCAGTACAGAGTCCGCAAGCTCTACAGCTCTGACGGTCATAAGGTGAGGGCGACACGACCCATGACACCGGCCAGACGGAGATATAAAATAAGATTAGAAAATTACGAGATTATGCGATTAGGAAATTAACCTGGTTAATCCCAGAGAGGAAATCGAGTTTGAGGGGGTGAATATTAAGTGAGAAACGTCAGGGAGTGCTTTAAAGGAATTTTCTCAATTCAGCTTTTAGATAATTTAACTGCTTACATATACTTCAAATATATAAGCTATTATCTGAAGATTTTCCAATGTAATATTAATCACAAAAGGCCTCATAATCATAATATATAACATAATATATTTTCATCGAATTTATTGTTAGATATGGTTCTATAGTGTGCATACTGTAACTATAGTTAAAGTATGCTTGTATACATGCGGTGCGTGTTGTGGCGCTTGTGATTGAGAAGCAGAGTAAAAGGGAGGCCTCTAGTGGCAGAAATGAGAACTGACTCAACGCTAATTCATGTTTAAAGTCAGCGCCGTTAACATGACTCAACTGGCAGTGCCGTGAATAGACTCTATTAAGATATGTAAAAAGTTGGATTGAAGTTATGAAGTAGTCATTTTTACCGAAGATAAAAATAGGTAAAACATATATATTTATTTTAATTTCACCTGAACATGTTGGGGTATAGGATAAGCAGTGGGCTTAGAACAGAACTTTAAAAAACAGTTTTTTACAACAGGGCACTATTGTATCGAATATTTCACAAAAGTGTGTGGCCTGTTTTTTGTTTTGCTGTCATGTGGATTTATGAGGCCTATAAGTGATATTATGCAGGGATAACTAGACTAGAACATGGACTCTCCAGCCTCTGTGAGAGCAGCCTTATCTGCTATCATAGATCATCTTATGTACATGCTAAACAGATCAGTGTATATTAGTCAGAGCTACTGTGGTATATGTAAAGTAGAGCTGTAACCCCTAGTCTAAACTATAATAACACATAATAAGATACAAATATTTTGTTTACACATCAACATATATACACAGCACACACATGCATACGCGTGCACATGTACACACACACGCACGTGCATGGATAGACAAAAGCACACAGACATACACACCCATTTGCATGATGCTTCCATGCTGACACTAAACCAGGCAGCATATGGGATAACCATATAGGCCTATAATACAGTAAGATTTCCTACACATACATTTAGAATGTGTTGTATCGCCGCGATGCCCCATTCATCTTGGTCACGTCGGAGCTATTTTTGAGAGAAACAGGTCAATGTTGAGGATCCTCCCTCTGCCTTTAGTTTGAATCTGGAGGTGTCTCAGAAACGCATCCTCCACGCGGGCAATTAATTATCCATACCTGGGGCCGGTGTGTGTGACTGCCGTGGCTTGAAGGCATTCATCTGTTTTAAGTGACAGTAGATACAGCCATGTGTGTTTTTAAAATTGCGTCGTCATCAAAATGCTTCTGCTTAGGAGCCAAATCACATCAGAATGCCTTTCAATATTTTATAAGTTCAGGCTTGGTTGACAACAGTGGAGGCAGGGAAAATTAGGGTGCAGAGGGTGGGAAATTCGTTTTTAGTTGGGGTTAATTTGATATTTAATTAATTTCATTAACACCAATCCCCATAGGCTGATGATTCTTGAGGTTAAACATTTAAAGTGGATTCAGCCCATAATTAATTTAAAACAGTTTTAAGTGTATTTTGAATGACAAATATATTCAGTATTAGTAGAGAGCCGGGATCTCCCTCAACCATGTTTACTTGAAAATACCCCATTAACATAATTTGAACGGTGATGATTAAAAAAGTAGTATGTGATGTGAGCAAGGTGTGATTATTAACCTTACGTTGATGACATTCATGTATTGGGAAATAGGATCAAAAAGCACTAAGGACAGAAAATGTCTTCATTCTTATTTGTCCATACTGGGTGTGTCAGGGTTACACACCGTCTCATTACATATTCACTTACCCCCAACTAGAATGTAAAAAACAAAGTATATGTTTTGTATTACATTACAGCACAGGGCAGAACTCAATACAATCTGTAGATCCCACAGCATATAAATCATAAAGTAATTATGCTGTGCGTTATGGATTACAATCACCAGGCTCCTGCATTTACATCTACAGCGTTTAGTCTCCTCGTTCCTTTCTTTGAGTCGGCAGATTATCCCCCTGAGTAATAAATTACACTCGTGAACGACAATGGACGCTTGCCGTGATCTCATTATCACTGCATCGTCATGTCCTGGGACGTTCACTGGAGATTATGCCAGATTAGTTCATTAATCTCGCCAGGATACCTTGGCTGAGTTTCAGCGTATCTGTGGGCATGTAAAGCCCTCTTTCGACAAATGTGTTACTTTTTGTAAGTCGCTTTGGATACAAGCGTCTGCCAAATGCCCTAAATGTCAATGTAAATGTAAAGCATTGTATTACACTCAGTCACTCAAGAGACAACCTTCCAATCTTGAGTACATGAAACAATTATTTTTAAGATAATAGTTTTGGGGATATTTTGTTGTATTTCAAAATTATATTCATCATTCATTCATTCTTATTACTGAGTTAAGATAAACTTAATGAACATGAAATCAGAAGGTTTATATGTATCTGCTCTCTGGGAAATGGTAAAGAAAATCAATGCTGGTACTTCTTATTAGAGGTCTCGTCTGGAGGATAGTGATAGATAGATGAACCTACCAGCCTACCCAGTGGACCGTACCAAATGGTAGGCTGATCTATCCATCATACATCTGGGTGGACACTCCCACATTTGATATGACTATATGGGCATTGACTTGACACATCATAAAATAGGTGGCGTTTAATTATGTCTCTTGTTATTCCTTCCAGATCGACAGTGTGCAGGGTCTCTCGCACTGCCCGAGTGTGCTTATCTGCGTAGGACGTGAGCCATCTCACCCCGCCATCTTGGAGACTTTGCGGAAAACATTGGACGAAAAACTGCCAAGAGTACATGTGAGGTTGAGCTCCACTGGCTGCGACGAGGAACGTGAGAGTACGTAGCACAGTCGTGCAGATGCTGCAAGAACATTTAAGTAATTAAACAATGAATTGCATTAACAGCAAATATTTGTCTGTAGGAGCTTATGTGGTGGATGTGAAAGATGGATGTGAACATTTATCTGAAAATGTGTTAAATATGTATGTACTGTGTATCTTTCAAGTAGACGTAAGCTTACTTTACATCGAAAACAATTCTAAAAGATCTTGTCAATGTGTGACAATTTAGTCAACATAGAACATATATGGCTTCAGTATTCAGTCTAAATGATGTCTCTCTCTCTCTCTTGCTACCTCTCTCCCCCTTTATCTTTGACTTCTCCATGACTTCATGTTCAACCAAGGACTGAAGACAAAGAAAACCCATCCCAGTGCCAACTCCAGCACCAACACATCCACAAGGCACTCGGTGACCTCTGACAAGTCATTACCAGATGGCAGGAATTCCCCGGAGCATGTGGACTCCAAACCCAACCCAGGCGAGGCCATGATGGATGACGACATCGAGAAACGCGTTGTCGTCAACGAGGACGGCAGCCTCTCGTTGGAAATGAAAGTGCGTTTCCGGCTCCTCAATGACGAGACACTGCAGTGGTCGACGCAAGTCACAAAGAATGGAGGCCCAAAGTCCTGCGAGTACCTCCAGGGGCACGACCACTACCTCGAGCACAGCAGCGTGGAAAGCCTCTCAGAATCGGAGTACGTTGTCTCCGCCTGCGAGGCGCACAAGGCGCACGTTGCCCATCGCTACCAAAGACACATGGAGGAGACCCACTGTACCCACTGTTGTGATCAGTGTCCGGTGTACCACAACTGCACCAACCAACCGATTCCAGAAGCGCAGGGAAGTGGCCGCCAGACTGCGTCATCAAGCTCGAACGCGTCCTCGCACACGACAGTCTGCCGGAGAACAAAGGTTAAAAACACGCAAACTACGTCCGTGTCAAGTGAGGAATGTGGAGGGAGAGTGGTGGAGACAGAGACCTGGGTGGAGAACACCGTCGATACGGTGGACACCATAGAGTATTGCACCATCAGGAGCGATACTCTATCCCCTCGGGTCGAGGACTTTGACAACGCAGAAGAAATACCCGAGAGGTTCACTTTGGTTCCATCCCAAAACGGTCCGATGTATGGCCCATTCACGCTGGTCTCAGGGAGAGAAGAAAGGGCAGGCTCTGCTATCAGTGCATCCTCTCTGATCTTAGCATCTCTCGCAGAGGACCTAGACGATGAGAAGGATGATCTACCTACAGGTGTTTCAAGATCAGATTTATTTGCTCAAAATGGATCTCAAAGTAGGGGATCTAGTGTTTCTGCTCATTCTGGAATGTCAAAAAAAACATTGACATCGACTCCAGCAAAGGATAGAACAAATGCTGAAATGTCTTCACCACTGTCAACAACTTCTATGTCATCAAAGACAAAATGCACAAGTGTTACTTCATATGAACCTCCCACAAAGGGATCTGGTAGCAATAGCCCAATGTCAACTATCTCTGCACGAGAGATATTGGAAGCAGGGGAGATCGAGAGACAGCAGTCATCAAGTGCTGTGTCTGTTAAGTCAAACGGTTCTGTAACATCTGGTGAAATGACAAACAATGAGGTTGGAGATCCAGAATGTCCCAAAAGTGCCATGTTAGTTCAAGATTCAGCAGAGGAGGAGCAGCAAATGGAAGAAGTATTGGATGAAGGAGAAAGTACTGAAGCGGTAGGTGAAGACAGAGTGCCAAGTTCCATGTCATCCAGTTCAATGAGGTCAAACACCTCTTCTAGACCCTTAAAGGCATCTGAGCTTCCACCAGAACCAAGTGATGATGCAAACAGAGCACCTAGCAACTTATCACAAAGATCAGGGGCGTCTATAAAGTCCAATAGATCAAAAACCAACAAAAGCCCAGAAAAGCAAGATACTATGAAAGATGAGAGTGACGTGAGAACTTGTAGTGCTTTATCAGAGAGGTCATCTCAATCTAACACAATTTATGATGTTGATGGTGCAGAAGAACAAGAGAGACCTCCAAGCTTTGTGTCAAGAAAATCTATGGAAATGGACCAGCGAGCTAACTCAGCTGATCACAACAATAGTTGTGATCATAACAAATCAAAACCTCCTGAAGATCCATCAGTAGATGGTGCTGACAATCAGGATGAGGAAACAGCTGAGGAGAAAAAATCTGAAGATGAGAGGGTGTCTAGTGCCATGTCATCAAAATCAGCTAATTTCATCAAATCCCATGTTTCTGCCACATCACTAAAATCAATGTCTTCTGAGGTTCAAGCAGAAATATCCTCTGATCATGAGGAACCAGTCAAATCAACCAAATCAGCAAAGAGTGATCGTGGTGACATTCCTGATGATGGCACTGCTAAAAGGGAATCTCCAGACCGGTCAACAAGTGCTATGTCAACAACATCGGCAAGGTCTAATACCTCGGCCAGATCAAGTAAATCTAAAAGATCCAACCATTCTATGGATGGAGATGATGACATGTCCCATGCAGGAAATACAGCGGAAGAGCAAGAAGGAAGAGCCCAGAGTGCAATGTCAGCCACATCACATACCTCTGCAGTATCTAGGACCTCAGAGGCATCTGCAGTTCCCTCTGAATCAAATGAACTTGTAGAGAGACCAGTAAGCACTATATCAACAAAGTCAATACATTCAAATGCTTCAGCAATGTCTACTGATGCCCCTGCTGAAGAAAACGTTGAGATCCCTGAAGACAGCAATGCTGAGGGTGAAAATGCAGAGGATGTAAAGGTGGAGCCTGAGGTGAGAGCTCCAAGTAATCTGTCGTCAACATCAACCAAGTCAGCAAAGTCAAATGCTTCTGTTGTATCCAACAAATCCAGGGATTCTAGAGATTCCACTGTAAATAGTGGTGATGTTCCAGACAATGGAACCACTGTAGAAGAAACTACAGAGCGTGCAGCGAATGACTTGTCTGCTAAATCTGTAAGGTCCAAAAACTCTGCTAGATCTAGAAAAAGTGAAGTTCCATCTGTTAATGATAACATGCCTGATGGAGGACATGGAGAGGAAGGAACTGAAGGCAGAGTCTCCAGCGCAATGTCAGACAAGTCAAACATCTCTGGGACATCTGGGGGCTCAAAAGTATCTGGGAGAAAGACTGAGGTGAAAATTGAAGAAAGAGCAGCAAGTTGCTTATCAGATAAATCAGAAAATCTAAATATTTCTTCAAGAACAAAAACGTCAGAATCTGCTGATTTATTGGATGTTGAAAGATCTGATGGCGAAAATGACCATCAGCTCAAATCAAACAAATCCAACCAAGGTGATATTTCAAATAACGATGACACAGAAGACAGAGCATCCACAAAATCCAGCAAGTCTCAAGTTTCCGTGAGTTCTATTGAGTCAAAATCTTCAGATGTTCTGGTAGAATTACATGCCACCGATGAGGACCCTGAGGATAGACCTCCTAGCAACATTTCAGTCAAATCAAACATTTCAGCCGTATGTGCCAATTCAAAAGTTGCTAAAACAACTGCTGGAGATGATATTCTGGATGGCAAACCTGCCAAACAGGAAGCTGAGGACAGAGCACCAAGCAATATGTCCAAAAGGTCCACAAAGTCAAGCATTTCTGCAAAATCTACTGGTTCAAAGGTATCTGCAGTTTCATCTGAAAGACCATCAAGTGTGAGATCTGAAAAGTCAAATGTTAAAATAACATGTGATGTATCAGATGTTTCTGAAGGCCCAGCAGCACCTACTGTTATCCTTCAGGAAACTTCTGAAAATAAAACTGATGAGAGGACACCAAGCTCAATGTCATCAAAATCTGCTAAATCAAACCTTTCTGTAAGATCTACAAAGTCCAAAGTCTCTGATACTGAAGCTACCTTGATTGGTCACGAGAAAACTGAGATGAGAGCTCCAAGCTCCCTGTCGGTCAAATCAGCTAAATCAATGAAGTCAACATCTTCAGCCGTATCTAGAAAATCAAAAGTTTCCAAAGGTCCAGATAGTGGTGATATTCACAATGAAGGATATACTGAAAAGGAAAATGTAGTCAGATCAGCAAGTACCATGTCAGCACAATCAGCTAAATTTGATATTTTTGTCAAATCAACCAGATCAGTGAATTCAACTAGTTCGGCTGCATCTAACAAATCAAAGGTTTCCAGATGCCCTGTTGGAAATGGGACACATAATCATGATCACAAAAGTGACAAAAGCAGTAAGTGCAGACACATAACAGATACTAGCTCATCACAACAGAAGGGAGACGATATTGTCCCATCCAGGCTACCAAATGCATCACCCACACAGGTGGTCAGTGAGTGGCTGAAACACATCCCAGCTGACAATGCAATGTACGATAACATGGAAGAATTTGACAACTGTGAAGGACATGTCAATGGAGAGCTAACAGGGGGTATCAACCAAATGGGAGAGGTGGACAACGCTCAGAATTCTGCTGCAGGAGATGAAAAGAAACCTCACAAAGCCAATGGAGTGTTGCCGAACAATGTCTCTGAATATAGTGATCAAACAAACACCTCAAAGGCAGTAGATACCTGCAACTGTAATCGGACATCAAAGGTCTTTCCCAACTCGGTGCAGGTGATGAAAGTGCTTTTAAGTCCGAAAAACGATCGATGTAACAGTTTACCCGAAATTTCCCCAGTGTACGGACATAAACTAAGCACTTCGGCGCGAGGTCTCTTGGATTGCCTTGTTAAGTTGCAATTAATAGAGTTTGATCCTGCTAATGTAACTGCCAAAAATCAAAAATACAGAGAGCTAATGAATATGCTCCAATCCCTGTGGCTTTGTGAGCCTCCACAACGTGAACAAACAGTTAAGCATAATGGTCAGCAATCCCTGGACGAGGACTTAAATCATACGTCATCATCAGGTGTAGATGTCAACAGTGGATCCACAGGCTCTGGGCAGAGCAGTGTCAACAGTGGTGTCCAAACCAATGGCAATATGGAGGTGGACACACTGATGAAGGTGGAAGAAGTCAATGAAGCTGAAGAGGAAGATCAAAAGGAAGACGAGCCAGGATCAGATGAAACAATGAGAAGTATTCACAGTCCAAAGGAATTGCCAGAAATGCCTCAGAGTTCAGGAAACACTAATAGTTCAGGAAACGACAGCAGCAGTGCTGAGAAATTACCAGAAGTACTTGGGAAAGACAATCAAGAGGACAATACAAGTTCCATTGTTGGAAGAGCACAGTTAACAAAACATCCCGATTCAATTTGGCTGTTGAATTTACTAGCCAAACTACAAAAGCAGTTCATGACACATTTTGTCAATGCAATGATAGAGTTCAAAGTGCATTGGAACTTGGATAATAATGAAGAGGTAGACAGCATGATAAGTGAATTAAAATGTCAAATCCAAAAAAGGATACAAGCTGGTATAGACAGAGAACTGAGGAAAATACAGAGCCGAGCTGGACAAGAAAGACCTCATAAAGAGGCGATATCATGCGAGTCAACCGAGAAAGCTAAGGAGAGGAGGTTAAAGACTACGCAGAACAAATCCAGTGATGCACAAAAGGGGGGAAGTGATGATGATTGCACAACAACATCTTACAGTGACCAGCACAGTGAAAATGATGACGAATTCTGTCCATGTGAATCGGGCAAAGAGAAGACACAGCCTCCAATCCTTGCTGAAGCTATGCATATGGCTCCTGTACAGATCGATGTTGAGTTGAAGAGAACTCTACATTTCAAGAAAAGTGAAACTGCAAATGCGCAACCAATCATGCCCACAGTGAACATTGAACATGCTGACAAAACCGTGGAAGAAAACCAAGCAGCAGAAATATTCGTAGAAAATGTTATTCTTGATGCTGTGAGAGAAGTGATGTGTAATAGGCAGAAGGAGCAGGACAATGATGAAGGAATCAATGCTGAGGATGAAACTGCAGAAGGAGAAACACCTGAGAAGGAAAATGCTGAAGAGATGATGGTCGAAAAGGAGCCGGCAGAAGAGCGCACATCTGAGAAGCACATTGCTGAAGATGAAACTGCAGAAGAAACATATGAAAAGGACAATGATGATGAGATCATGGCTGAGGATGAAACCGCAGGAGAAGAAACGGCTGAGCAGGACATCACTGAAGAAATCATAGCCGAAGATGAATCAGCACTAGAAGAAACATCTGAGAAGGACCCTACAGAAGAAATTATGGCTGGGAATGGATCTACAAAAGAGGAAATGTCGGAGAAAGAAAATGCTGAAGAAACTATGGTTGAAAATGAAACTGTGGAAGAAGAAGCTGCTGATCAGGATATGACTGAAGAAGTTCTGGATGAGGATGAAGCTGCACTAGAAGAAGAGCCATCTGAGAAGGAAATTGATGAAGAAACAACGGTGGAAGGAGGAACTGCAAAACAAGAAAATGCTGATCAGGATGTTGCTGAAGAAATTCTGGCTGAAGATGAAACTGCAGAAGAGCAAACATCTGAGAAGAAACCCGCCGAGGAAATGATCACCAAGGAGGAAACAGCGGAAGCAGAAACACCAGATGAGGATAATGCTGATGAAGTCATTGTTGAAAATGAAACCAGAGGAGAAGAAGAAACATCTAACAAGGACCGGGCAGAAGAAAGCATGGCTGATGATGACACTGCAGAAGCAGAAACGTCTCAGCAAGATCATGCAGAGGAAATGATTGCAGAAGATGAAACTGCAGAAATGTGTGTGGAGGATAATGCTGAAGAAATCATGGCTGATGGTGAATCTGCAGAAGAAGAAACATCTAAGATGGATGGAACAGTGATTGAAGATGAAACTGCAGGAACATCAGAGAAGGATAATGCTGATGATGTTATCGTTGAAAATGGAGCTGAAGAAGAAGAAGAAGCTTCTGAGCAGGAAAATGCAGAGGAGATTGTGGCTGGGGATGAAACTGAAGATGAAGAAATGTCTGAGAAGGGCAATACTGAAGAGATCTTGGATGAGGCTGAATCTGCAGCAGAAGAAACATCTCAGAAGGATCCTGCAGAGGACACCCTTGCTGAGGATGAATCTGCAGCAGAGGACACGTCTGAGAAGGATAATGCTGATGAAGTCATTGTTGAAAATGGAACTGCAGAAGAAGAAACATCTGAGCAGGATCCTGCAGAAGAAATCATGGCAGAGGATGAATCTGAAGAAGCAGAAACGTCTGAGGTGGATGACGCCATAGAAACAGTGCTTGAAGATGAAACTGCAGAAACGTCAGAGAAGGATAATGCTGATGACATTATCGTTGAAAATGGAGCTGGAGAAGAAGAAACATCTGAGCAGGATCCTACAGAAGAAATCGTGGCTGAGGAAGAAGCTGGTGAGCAGGATGACTCGAAAGAAAAAGAAAATGAACCTGCAGAAGTAGAAGCTTCTGAGCAGGAAAATGCTGAGGAGATCATGGCTGAGGATGAAACTGCAGATGAAGAAATATCTGAGAAGGGCAACACTGAAGAGATCTTGGATGAGGATGAATCTGCAGCAGAGGAAACATCTAAGAAGGATCCTGCAGAGGACACCCTTGCTGAGGATGAATCTGCAGCAGAGGACATGTCTGAGAAGGATAATGCTGATGAAGTCATTGTTGAAAATGGAACCACAGAAGAAACATCTGAGCAGGATCCTGCAGAAGAAATCATCGGCGAGGATGAAACTGAAGGAGAAGAAACGTCTGAGAAAGACCATGAGGAAGACAACCTGGTTGAAAATGAAACTGCAGAGGCAGAAACCACTGAGAAGAATGAAAGAGCACTAGAAGAGGTCATGGCCGAGGAGGAATCTGCAGAAGAAAAAACATCTGAGAAGGACCCTGCAGAAGATAACATGGCTAAAGTTGAAATTGCAGAAGACGGAACATCTGAAAAGGACAATGATGAGGACATTGATGACCATGAAACAGGGGAAGCTACTCAGCGGGATAACTCCAAACACAACATGACTGGGGATGACTCTACAGATGAGGAAATGTCTGGAAGTGATGAAGATGAAACTTCAGAAGAAACCTCTGAAAATGACCCTTCAGAGGTGGAAATTCACGATCAGGGGAAAACCAAAGAAACCAACACTCAAGACGAAGAAGAAAAGTCTGAAAAGGACCCCGCGGAAGAAACTATTGATGATGATGATGATGATGATGATGATGAAACTGGAGAAGAAGAAAGTGAAGATGAAGTGACATCTGAGAGGGACTCTGTGGAGGAAATCCTTGCTGAAGATAAAACTGCAGGAGCAGAAATGCTCGCGAAGGAAAACACAGTAGAGATCATGGCTGAGGCTGAATCTGCAGAGGAAGAAATATCCAAGAAGGAAAATGCTGAGGAAACCACAGCTGAGGATGAAATGGTAGGCGAAGAAACTCCAGAACAGGTTAACACCAACGAAACTGGGAATGAAACTGCAGAAAAAATATCCTCCAAGGGAGAGGGAAGTGATGACAGTGTAAATGAGACGGAGTACGGAGAGGAGGAGGAGGACATTGAAGAGGCCAGAAATGAAGACAAAGAAGAAGAAAGTGATGTCATCAAAACAATGGAACCTGCAGGTGAAGCGAAGGCTGCCAGAGAGGAGGATAATCCTGAATCAGATGGCTGTGAAGATGAGACATGTGGAGAGGAGGAACACGAGCTGAACCAGACACAGAGCATAGATAGTATGGAAATGGACGAGGAACCATCACAGACTGGTGAAGTCAAGGAACAGTCAGTGGATGAATCTGCAGATGAAGAGTTGGGACAAGCTGAAACAGAAGCAGCAGAAACCGTTGAAAACCAGAGTGACGAAGAGTCAAGCAAAAGACCAGAAGCATCTGAAACCACCGGAGAAGATTCTGAGGATGAGGATGGTATGGAAGCAGAATCTTCAGAGGCTGTGTCTGCCACAGAGGAGATTGGAGACGCTGAAACACCAGGGGAGGAAGAGGAAGCTACCGACAATGTCGATGAGTCCACTGAAGATGAAGTGCAACGTGGAACCGAGGATGAAGATGAACCAACAGATGAAAAAGGTGATGTTGCTCAGGAGAGTGATGAAGATGACCTGACAAAATCTGATGACGAACCAGATCATCAAGATGACGTTGTAGAGCTGAAACCAGTTCCAATATCAGATACTGAGGACCTTGTTGAAGACATATCAGAAAACAAGCATAGAGTAAATGAAATGGATATGCAAGTAGAAGAAGTAGGTGATGACATAATAATAATGAATAATGAAATGGAGACCAACATAGCTCCTTCTGGTGGAAACGGATGCCAAGATGAAACCAAAGCTTCCATGGAGACTTCTGTAAAAGATAAGGAAGATGAGATCGGAAACCAAGGGGATTGTGCCGATGATGAGGCAGATGAAGATGAAGACTCAGTTGATGAAGCACAGTCCGACGAGGGAGAAAAGGAAGAAGTGATGTCCACAAAGACAAACGAAGGGGGAGATGACAACGTCATTGCCACGGTGACAACAACAAGGTCACCGGAGGCATTGGTCAAAGTAAATGCTGAGTTAGAGGACGGAGGCGATGCTGACTTCGAAGACTCCGACACGGAGGTGAACAACACAGGAGATGGGTCCGGCTTGGACTCGGAGAGTGCTGGGAAAATCCCAGCAGACATTGACAGTGAGACCAAAAAAACAACCGAGGAGTGTACATAAGTACATCTATATAGAGAAACCTCGAGAGGCTACAGTTAAAACTGATGTGTAACTGACATCTGTGATGTCACAGAACACAGTCTTAGAAGAGTCACCGCGGCAACAAGGGAAGGTCAGTCTGCATACATCAAAGATGTTCTGAAACAACAGTCATTCACAGTTTACAGGCACATCTAACTGTCTAAAGTTAACGAAAGAATGGCTTCTATTGAAATCATGTGTATGTGTGTATTGTAGATTCAGGGGAGGTGTATAACATTAAATGCAGCTATTTTGTAACATGTTTTGTTTAGTTCAAGAATAATAAGCACTTTATTACACTACTGCAGCTTTTGTTAGCCACAAAGAAAAATAAATCCTTTAAAACTTGAAACTATGAGATATTGATTAACTATTTTTTTAAGTACTGTATTCTGTAACAACTGTCAACCTTAGACCAAAGAGATTAATAAAAATGCAGTTAGCTATTGTTATTTGTGCAATATATGTGTATCTGATATGTATGTGGTGCCCAACACACCTTCGATGTACTCATTTTGGTGTAACTAATTTGTTAAATGAAGATGTACATAAGTGATGTTTGACTGTTTTATTCCTAGAACATATTGTACAGGCCTATATTTTGTATTAGGCCTATTACTGTTGTAACCCTAACCCTATATGGTTGAGATTTAATGTATTCTCTCTCCTCTATGAGTGAACAAGCTTACGCTATTGGATGAGGCTGATGGATGGGCCCCTCTCACAAGACTTCCTATTGGCTGCCTCCCGTGGTTACGTCATATAAATAACTGCCGTCTCTCATATCGACCACATAGCACTGCAAGAAGAGTCTGCCTTCCTTCAGATGTGCCGAGACTATTCTATAACACGTGTTGAAGCTTCAACTTCGAGGGTGAAGTATTTTCTTTTCGAAGGTCTCTTAAAGAAATCAGTTTCAATTTAGCTTGTGTTTTTTTAGTGTGGAAAAAGGCGTCCCGATATAGATTTTGAATCAATATGTTAAGCTGACCATTAAAAACGTGAATACAATAATCACATTTGTTTGTCATAGGCCTATGTTTCACTAGTAAAATGTGAAGTTGAGTGTTAACTAATCACATTTGATAGAGATGGGGTTATACGGTTGACGTCTATACATAATAATGATTTCATGTCTATAAGCAATAGGCTTATTGTCTTTCACCTCAATAACACTTCTGGTCCATGATGTAAAGTCATTCAGTTCAACATGAGTCTTATCCCCCATTCCAAGGCACCGCCGTCCATTTCCATCACATAATTCCCTAAAATCTTTGGGAAAAGCAAAGTGATTTTTCAAGGAAGCACCTGCTCGCTGGCACACAGCTATTTCCAGGGCTCACAGTGAGAGCAGGGGAGTCACCCAGAGGACAACAATATGGGGGTTTCCCACTGGCTGTGTGTTTATCAGACACGTTGGCCCGTTGTGACAGCTGCACAAAACGTCTCTGTACCGAACGGCACCAGAACTCAACAAACCCAGATGTTTCTCCTTAAAGAGAGAAAGAGTGTGCCAGGCAACCTTTCACTGGGAAAGAGCCGGAGGTAGGCCTATATCGTATTTAGGACGATGAATTATACCTCAACTGTCATACACACGTTTACAATACAGTGCATTTCTGAGTTAATGTAATTAGGCATATTTCAAGACTTGAATATAGGAACATATAAAGTCGAGTAACCGCCCCGCCAAGAAAAACACACTTTTCTAAGTAATCTTCTGAACGTGTTGTTCTTCTGAATATTTCTTCTCGTCTTATACTTTAATCCATTAATCAAACAGTATCTGCGTCTGTCCACTCGACGCTAACACAATGTCTACCTATTTCTAGTGAGCTACGTAGCTTTAATCTTCCTATTCTTATAGTGGAAGACATACATGAAGATATAAGCCATTAGCGATTAGGTTAGCTCTTAGCAAAAGGTTATCCACTGCTGTATATTGATGGTTACCTTGTATTGCTGTGTTTTATTTCTTTGCTATAAACAGGCAAAGGCATAATAATATCAGTGAGATCTCTCACGCCATGTGTGAGGGGAGGGCTAGCTTACTACAGACAGGAAGTGAAGTGGGTGGGGGGGGGATCAAAGTAGAGTGATGTGTATACAGTATGTGTGTGTATGTGTGTTAAAATAGGTAGTAGACACTCAGTGTAATTATGGTATATAGTATTGCTTATATATTACTTATATTACTTATTTTTACTACGCACAATGTGGTCGTTACATCCCGGTTAACGATGAATGGTTTGCTTTCTCAGGCATTAGCCTCTTACCTATGATCTACACTCACTGTGTTGATTTATATATCACACACACACACACACACACACTGAGGCACGCGAACATGCAGAAAACATGTTCACACTCGGATGCTTGTATTCATAGATACACATAAAGACCTAAGAGATGGAAGTGGAGGGGCTGGCAGGTGGGTGTGTGTGTGTGTGTGTGTGTAATTGTGCGTGTGGTATATGTGTGTGTGTGTGTGTTGTGTGTGTGTTATATGTGTGTGTGTGTGTGTGTGTGTTGTGTGTGTGTGTTATATGTGTGTGTGTGTGTTGTGTGTGTGTGTGTGTTATATGTGTGTGTGTGTGTGTGTGTTATGTGTGTGTGTGTGTGTGTGTTATATGTGTGTGTGTGTGTGTGTGTGTGTTATGTGTGTGTGTATAATGTGTGTGTGTGACAACACAGGTGACCATGCCTGTGTTCTACCACAGGAGGCCT
>OMKP01068860.1:0-11472 GCA_900302375.1 Bathygadus melanobranchus | reverse complement strand
GCTCTCTGTTCAAACACTGCACTTCCCTCCTAAGACCACAAGGATTACGCCAAAGCCATTCATTCTCTCTGCCTCGTGCTCCATCTCTGTTCTATTTTTTCCCCCCCTTGCACTCTGTCTCTCTCTCTCTCTCTCTCTCTCTCTCTGTCTGTCTTCCACCTTTAGCTCCTCAGAGTTTTATTCCCTTATTCTCTCAATTTCTTTGACGCATAACTTTGCTCTTTAACTTTCCCCATCTCACCTACCGAGGTCCTCGCTGTTGGTTTTGAAATATCAGCACACAACAACTCTCTTCTTATCGAAGAAAAACTAAATAAATGAATAGACCCCATCATGCATCTGTGCCTGTGTGCCACTGACGCCACACAAATGGCAAAATAATCAATGAGCAAATAAGTAAATCAGTGGGTAAACGAGTGTACAAGCGCCAAAGTGATTTGTTATTTTAATAAATTAAATTAGTGCGATCGGGGACAAACAAGGTAGAGTGAGTGACGTGCGGGAACTTAAAGTCTGTCGGCCGTGAAATGATGTGACGTGTCTCCGCCGTCTAAATCACGCAGATTAGGAAAAGCCATTATGTGGATACACTGTGTATGCCGAGGTCCCGTCCAAAACATTCATATGAAAATGAGATGAGGGTTGCTATGGAGACGCGTCCTCCGATTGTAAATAAATGGCATGCAACAAAACGCATCGGACCGGACGGGAAAAAAAACAGGCCGCATATTGCCTGTTTTTGTGACATCTCTTCCACTTGCAAACTTGATTCTGTGCATAATAAGTAAGTTCATAACATCCCAAGAGCGATGTCATATTCATCAACTGAGCATCACTCAAGCAGTTCATTGCCGCGCTGAGACAAATGCAAGGAGAGGGTGGAAAACAATAATGTTCCCGAGGTCTAAATTGTGTTTGCTGATAGCACTATCTGCTTGGCTGGCTGTTGATGGATATTACTTTCCCTGCCGTTCCCCAGGCCGGGGCCCGCGTTGAGAGCCCTGCCTTTTGAAATGAGCGATTGTGTGATGCTCCTCTTAAACTTGTTCAGCGTGGCGTCATTCATCATCTGCGTTAGTCCCCAAGTCTTGCGGTCGCAATGGGGTTATGCGGGAAAGAAAGGCAATCTGCAATCTCGCCACTGCCACATTCGCTGTTCTTTCTCCACTAAAGGCCATTGAGTTATCACAACCATCAAATGTGAGGACGCCACGTGAGACAGAGAGCGCTTGCTAAGTGGACACTATTGGGGTGCTGCCATGCCCGATCTGTCGCACATTAATGGTAAGAACACACAGTCCAAAGCACCGCATCAGTGCAACTGTAGGCCTACTGCGTTATGTGTGTGCCTACGCTGTAGGAACGGTGCAGTACACACATGGACATATCCTCTTCAATAACAAGCTATTCATTTACAACACGTGTCTATATTCAATTTCACATAGGCATTTGTAGTTTTTACAGGAGGGGGAGGCAGGGCCGGATTGTGTAGTGGCTAGGGGGATTGAGTATATGAATTAACTTTGGATCAGGTCGCTTTGGATACATTTGTGGCTCAAATTACCATTATGAATAATGTTCATTTGAGCCAAGATATCTCAGATTGACATGAAAACACCTGTGTAAACTGTAAATTCGGAAAATTGTATTCTATGAATAAAAAAATGGCCCCTACCTCTCTTTGTTGATAAGAACGTCTTGCAGGGGTCATGTCTCATTTTACTATCGTCACTCCCAAAACCCCTCCCACTCACACCACCTACACAGCCCATAGATATAAACACGTAGATACCTCATCCGGGCTTGGGAGATGTTTCTCTGCCGCTGCAATCTTACTCAGGGGTTCTGACTGGTTCCAATAGTAGAAAATGCAAGACTTTTGTGCTGCTTCCAAAGGAAGACATGCCAAAACTAAGCAACATTCACAGGTGATCATTTGTTTTACAATATTTTACTGTTACAAATTGTAACAACTGCAGTGATTGGCTGATGGGGGATGGGTCTCTGTCAGCGATTTAATCATTGGAATACTGTACAAGGAGGTATCATGTTGCCGTATTCAACTAAAGATCTCAAAATAAATGTCAAATAAAATATTAGAATAATATTCTAATAATACAAGAATAATACAGGCTACTGACTAGTCAAGTTCAGTTAATTGTCAGCTATGGCCATGAAGTGGGCTTTGTGTCTTTGTGGTTGGCGAACATTAAGAGGAAACCGTATGAATTATGGGACATGTGCCCTACATCTAGCCCCGTCTTACACCTACAGTAGCTCTCTATCGCATATCTAGCACCCTGTATCCAACATCTTGCTCCCTGTATTCTACATCTAGCTTTCCATGTATCCTACATCCAGCTCTCCATATCCTACATCTAGAGAGAGAGGAAAGCATTTTGGAGATGAAGCCACTCACTATTTTATTTCAACCATCATGAGAATAGCAGGGATACTTCTGATAAAGGACCAGCCGTGTGGAGATGCTAGCAGCCAGCCCTGCTGGCCGCCGTCCGACTGGTGCGAAATGGACTCCTCAGTCACCTTAGACAGCAACTCTGCCATGACTAACTGTATCTTTGCGCAAATAATTCCAACAAAAGGAGATGGTCATCATTGTAGCTGGGAAACACTCTTCAGAGTAATGTAACTCAACCACTTGATAAAATAAAATAAATCTTGCATGCAGTGGGCCACTAGTTGAAAGAAACACCTTGTTCAGCTCGCACTGCCCCAGTTCTTACTCTATGAATGGACTTCAGATGCTGGATGTTGAGTGGTTTAATTCCCTTTCGGGAGGACGCGTGTGAATCTTTTAATTTGGAGAGGGGGGCCAGGTTCCAATGGCATGGGTCTATAATGATTGGAGGCCACCTTCTGTTGCAGCCTTCAGTGCCGTCATGACTTGCACTTCGTCTGGAACCTCCCCTTGCCTCCATGGGTGACCCTATCAGGAGCAAAGCTCCAGACGGCATTGCTCTCAGACTCATTGGAACACACAAGCTTCTACACCATGACGAGGTGGCGTTCCGAGGAGAAGAAATATATTCTACTACATATACTACCCACATTGAAATGATACAACCCCAGCTGAAAAGCGGCAAAGTTCACCTTTACATTATCTCGGGAACATGAACGGTTATTGAGTTTTCTAGCGGTTTATTTCTGAATATAAATGTTCTTCGTTCTTTCCATCCATACATTGTATGTATTCATGGATGTGTCTACGGACATAAATATCTTATGTCGCTGTATCTGCTAATCTCTAGTTTATTCTTTGTCAGTAAATTAGACACTGGTGTGAACTAAAACAAACCATTTACACTGCTGAACTTCCTTGAAATCTGTCAAAACTAACATGTTTTATTTAGGCTAATTTATATATTATTTCTTGTTCGTAATAGAAGTAGTATTAGTTCACTGTTATTATGATTTTTGTGTTATTAATCCTTTATTCAGGTTGAAACACATTGAGATTAAACATCTCTTGCAAGTGTGATCTGGCCAAGAGGGCAGCACAACACGGAGTAAAATACAACACAAAACAAACGACAGAACAAAAGGTGATTCTCAACATACGGCGATCGAAGTGCAAAGAGAAATATCAAGTGTATTGACAGCAGCCAGAAATGCCAGGTTTACAGCTAGCAGTAAAACAGTCACTGCAATATTATTGAAGGACGATGTCACAAGTGTCACCTCACAAGTGATTTGATTTACAGCAACGTTAAATATTTCACTATTCATCATATAATCTTTGTAATTAAAATGTAGAAACATACACCAATGTATTAATTACTTTTGCAATATATCCACAGCTATAAATACTGTATGTGTGTTGGAATAATCTGTCAAAGTACTTTGCAAGACAAAACAAAAAGCCTTTGCCAATGAGTGCTACTGCACATCATGTTTTCCCCACGCTGCTCTGAAATTGTTTGAAAATGGAACTGAGAGAAAGGGAAAGTGAAAATTAATGTAAGTGTGTCTAGAGAAGCAGCCCAGGGAGGAAACACAGAGCCAAAATGTCTTCCAGCCTGGTACAGTGAGTGGTGGTTTCTTTCATCTTTTTGCTTTTGGAGATTTCCTAATGCACATAAGATGATATGTATGTGTGCACTTCCCCTGCTTCACTCAACAAGGCTGGCTGCAGGCATGGCGAGAGTCAATACATACACATATGCTGATATGCACACGCACACGCACACACACACAGTGATGAAGGGTCATCGACGGAGCTGTCACGCGTGTCACCGCGGTCCCCTGTAAAGGCAGGGTTGACTCGGTAATTGCAGCCATTGTACTTTGATTGTCCTTCACTCTCACAGTGGAATTAAATACAGTTATTTTTCACAGGAGTAACATATAGCCTACTTTCTTTTGCATCCCTGGTTTCCATCCACCGAGTGATTAACAACGTTTACTTGTGTTACGGCTGAAAATAAGCGATAATGACACATTAACGTTCCACAGCAGCAACCCTGGCCAAAAACCCGAAGGACACAAGACTTATTTTTACGAAGCTTATTCCTATGGCAATGAAACGTGATTGGGCCGTTTATGCTACGTCTTTTCGTCCAGTGAAAACATAATGTTATTTGTCAACAAAGGCTATTGAGACTTCTCGGTGTAGAAAGTGTTTCACAATCGTGTACCTATTCTCATTTGCTGGCACACAAAACAAACAAAAAAATGTTCCAATCACATTAATGAGCTGTCACTATGTGAATGACTGGTATGTGAGTGCATTGAAAACAATATTTTATCTTAATGAAAAATCTATCACTTCAGCAGGCACAAACAAGCTGAGCAATAGCGCACACACGCACACGCACACACGCACACAAAATGGTTCGATCCCCGGCTCCCCCTAGCTAAGTGTCGAGGTGTCCCTGAGCAAGACACCTAACCCTAACTGCTCCCGACAAGCTGGCTGTTGCCTTGCATGGTTGACATCGCCGTCAGTGTATGAATATGTGTATGACTAGGTGGATGTGAGGCAATAATTGTGAAATTCTTTGACTGGCCACAGGTCTGAAACACATACACACAAACACCGTTTGTCATAGCATTCACCCTTGTCTCTCCGTGGCAACCTAACACTTCGCCCAAATGTAGTTAGCATCCGTTGACGGTATCCTTCCACAACATTTAAGTTCTCTTAAAAAAAAAAAAAAGTAGTCATTCAGCCCACGCTCTCTACCTCCCACATTTATTGAAACGCACTACAAATGGAGAATCTCATTTGTGTTGTAGGCGAGTGCCGGCTCCTCCCCGTTGTGTCCCGTGGTTCGTCTGCCGGCTCGTTAGACTGAGAGCGCAGCAGCGAGAGGAGTCTCTGCAGGTGGGTTAATGCCACGCCGCTACGTGAGAGTTATGGCGTCTCTCGGGCTGAATCTTTTGATTCAGCGTTGTGCTCTGCATTCTGTGTCGCAGAGAAAACAGGGAAGACTCACATTTGGAGGAAGAAAATAAGGCGTGCCCGCTGGGCTGAGCAGAGCCCAGTGTGAGTCACACAGCCGGGGTTCAACACCGTGGTGAAGGGAGTGAAAGTGTGAAGGTTCTTGGTACTACACACACAGCACATCCATCAGTCCTCCAGAGCACTGTTCACTCTCTGAAACATGTCACTTCGGAATGTGGTCTCTCTCAAAGTATAGGTGTGGGTAATGATCATCATGAAAGTATTATTGATAGAACATTTTAATTACAATTGGATTTAATTGTTGCAAAAATAAAAACTAATGGGACAATTAGCCAAACATTAAGCCTACTATCTGGAGAGATTTTTTGAAATGTATAATTTTTAAATGCTAACCCAGCAAACTCTCCCTCTGGATGCACAATGACGAATTTCAAATTAAACGACCAATCTGAATCTGGGTCAGGCAAACCCTAACCCAATCTTGATGTATCCCTTTAATAATACACACCAATATAGACATACCACCACTTATTTATGAACCTGGTTACAGTTCATATAAAAAACAATTGATCAACGTGCCATTTCAAACAGTGTGTTAGATGTGGCTTTCGTAGAATTTCCAGACCATGGTCATTAAAGTTAAAGTGCAGGGCCTCTGAAAGTAAGATGTTATGTAGTGCAGGGCCCTAATGTGGCCCAGAAACAACAGTGATGCATGAGAAATTTTGTCCTGCGTACCCTTAGAAAACCTGTTCCTTGTATGGCAATTGGTGACTTTTAGTGCTATATGCCGTTATAACTCCACAACCCAGTAACTAGAACATTAATATCTGAAGACATCTGCAAATGTCAATGAATAGTTTTACAGGTAATAGCTGGAGTCTCCTGCCTTCTAGAAAACATTACTATAAATTTTAAAATTAAGCTACTTCAGTTAAAAAGCTATATATCTGTGAGTATGTACATTTTGTCGTACTTTGCTTCTAGCTAGGCAACCTGACATTACAATGGGGTGAATGTTCTTTACTCAAAGAAACCATTTGATGATTAGTGACCCCGAGTATGTGTCCCATAGCGTTTTGTGTGTTAAAGGATAACTTACGGATTTTTCAACCTGAACCCTATTTTCCCTTCATTTTGGGTCTAACTGACTAATGCGGACAAGAATTTTTTTAATTGGTCCAGTATTGAGCAAGAATGGAGCCGCGAAACGTCTGCATTGTAACCCTTTGGGGCAAAAAATCCCTTAGTTATCCTTCAACACAGGGTGGTGGTCTGAATGTATCCCTTTTTTTTTTTGCATGTAGCAAGTAATAAGCTAAAGTCTATGTTAAGGGGAATAGAGAATATTATTGTATTAAAGGGGCAAACCGGCAAATCCTAGAAAAGTCGTAACATTAACGTCATTCGGCATTCAAATGGTTGACCAATGACTGAATCAATGGTTCAATGTTTTGGGGATTATTTGCAGAAACTGAATTGTTGATGTTGCAGACCCAGATTTTTCACAACACGTCTGTGAAGCAGTACTCTTATATTCGAAAATAGCCAAGCTTGACGGTTCCCCTTTAACAGAACATGACCAGCTAAAAAACACCAATAAAAATGGACCACAGGTTCCATTCTCCCAGTCACAACCCTTTCAGGAGCAACTGTCATCCTTGGCAAGGGGCACTGAGGTCTCTCAGCAAGACCAGGGAATCTGGGGCTGTTGCCGTGACAACTCCTCACTGTCTCTGAGCCTGAGGATGTTCTTGTACTTTGGGTTGAAATTGAGTGATTAAGCAATATTTGTTACAACAGCATATCCTTCATTATTCCTTCATAGTCGCTTTTAGCCGCTATAATCTATCTGTCTCAGACTATGTTTTGTATCCCTTTCAGGGGCGGTACGAAAACATCCTCATACAAGGGGGACAACTGAGGAGGCACTGCAGCAGGAGGTGACACGGTATCTGAAGGGAGCGTTTGACAGGCCGGTGGCTGCAGGCAGCAAAAGAAGGCAGAAAGCAATAGGCTTACATGACTACTCCATTCTATTGTGTTACTGTTACATGTTTATGATTGCCTACTCAATTTTTTTGGTTATTATTCTGTTAAAAGTTTATGATCTCTTGACATGTTTTATTAAAGTGGCTGTAGTCAACTTTTTTGCTTTAACTTGTAATTTTGAAGTAAATGCTGATTACACAGTGTAACGGCGATAGAATAATGACACCATTGGCATTAGGGCACATTACAGCATACTGCGGGTGGCACTAGCTCAGGAGGTAGAAACGGTTGTCTGGCAAGCAGACAGATGGTTTCATATTTCAAGATGCCTCCAGTTAGGTAAACTACAATGCAATGCACATCATTAGAATTTCCAATAGTATTTCCAGTAGTTCCCAAATTCAATATAAAATGATGACAATTTCACTTCACCTCTTGGGTGAACATTCTAAAATCATATAGGCCTAACCACCTACAAACTACCGTCCAAATGATGCCGGAACATTTAGAATCACCAGCGGACTGCTGGCGGGCCGCTGTTCATTCCGCTGAGAATCCATCAGAGGACTGCTGGAATACCCATGTGCAAAAAGCCAGTGATCCGCCAGTGGTTTCCACCATCCTCCGCCAACTATTCCACTGGATTTCCACCGTCGGTCCGCCGTTGGTCTGCCAATTTTGTGCTATCTGGGACACTGGGTCACAGTCATTATTTTACTTGTAATTCTGGAGTCCCCCCGAGAAAGCTCACACTGGCGCTATACCAAGCAATGTCCACTAGGTGGAATCCCAGCGGCAGTGAACCCCAAGTGACACATCCGTAAACGGAAGTATGTCGTCATCAAAAAAATGCAACTCGGGTTCTTTCAACTGAATCTCCATGAATTGCCCTTGTTGGTTTATTAGTGTGTGAGCACTGTTTCATTTCCATCTAATCTACCCAGCTTGCCTGGTGTAACCACCTGTGAAATAGACACACTCCCAAGAGCCTGAACACTGGGTAACTGTATAGACACTATGCGGTGTGAGTGTGACATTTGATGGATGGGGAGTTTTGTGTAACAGAGAGGTGATACTGGGAGAGGAGAGGGGGTGAATTCCAACAATAAATTGTTGAAATTCCTTTGCTATTGCTAGAGACAAGAGTTTGACACAATGCACCTTAACAAGGTCTGTTGCTTTGATCTCTTCTATTCAAAGATGTAGACTTTGCACTTTTGGCACAAATTCTTGTTGAACGTATTACCATAAAAAGCTATATTATACAGTGTAGACACAGCAGGCGAGGGGTTGAGTAATATAACCTGTTTTACTTTTATTACCACCCAGAACTGAAGCGCTTGGTGCATATGTGTGGTGTGTGGTGTGTGTGTGTGTGTCTGTGTGTGTGTGGTGTGTGTGTGTGTGTGTGTGTGTGTGTGTGTGTGTGTGTGGGTGTGAGTGAAAATGGGTTAGAGTGTAGAATGTGATATTGAAAAGAAAAATAAATATAGACAAGGGCTGGGCATAGATCAATGAAATATACAGTACTGTACATATATGCTTCAAAATCACCTGGCAAACCACCTTGACCTGGCAACCAGGAATGCTTGCAACTTGTTCTGTTCTAATTGCACTCGATATATTGTTGTCTCCCTCTTTCGACAAATGTGTTACTTTTTTTGTAAGTCGCTTTGGATAAAAGCGTCTGCCAAATGCTCTAAATGTAAATGTAAATGTAAATCACATGTTCTAGTCTCCACTGACTGACACTTTCATCGCATCCCCGCCATCATAGCCAAACAAATGTACTCTGGGCACTAGCGCTGGTCATAGTTGCCTTGGAAACAAAACTTCACTTCTTTCGGTGAAAGTGAAGCGATTGACGCATTGTAAGCTAATGAGAAATAACGGGAGTGGGCAGCAGGATGCAGATGTTGCCGGGGTCGGCATACCAAACAGATGCAGATGAAGCCGGAGCTGCGGATTTCCTGGCCACTCCTTTGATGATAAATGCTAGCGCTGTTTTGTTGACGACAAAAAGTGTTTTTCCTGCTCAGTCGACCGGCAAAGAAGCAGTCCCTAGAATACTAAAAAAATGATGACAAAAATGATGTGCAAAAAAGAAATATATATACAGTTGAAGACTGTGAGCGCTAATGTGGGAGAACACAACTATTTGTCCTGAAAGACCCCGGGTTTATTTCAGTTTGCGCTCCTATTGGTCGATACTGATGAACCCAGAGCTGTATCAAATGTCTGTGGAAGAAGCGGTGGTTCGAATGTAAAGTAACTGTTTTGTACCACAGCTGAAGCTAGTGTTTCCACCGGTGGAAACAGTCTGCAGGGAGAGAGCCGAGGAGCACTGCGTGTACTGGCAAATCTATGTCACGGCAAAAAACCCATCCTTGTATGTCACCATGCGGATAACGGCATACATTAGTGCACAGTAAAATGATGGTGGAACATCAAGAGTTTGCCTTCTTCTCTCGTGTGTCCCTCCTCGCAGCTCCAACTCCCCCCTTCATCCCCTCACCCATTCCCAAAGCATTTCTAATGAGCGCAGTCAAGAAAAAAAGAGAGAGACTTCAGTGGGAACTTTGGATCCAGACAATTGACAGTGAGAATAAGATAAATAGAATCAAACCGAAGTGTAGCGCGGTCAATAATTTAGTACGTACGGCCCAAGCAAAGATCGGTCTCGTTTAGCAAGATTAACAACAGATGAGCAGCTCTCCTCTGTCAACCTTCTTGTACTTTGGTGACTACTTTCTCTTTTTAGGTGAATAATGTTACTTTCATATCTCAACGCAGGGACCATTTGTTATGTGGGACCCAGTCATACCTTTTATTCATAGCTGGGAGAATTAAAAGGAGTTGCATTTGTTATTAATGGCACTGTGCTGAGGCCCATTGAATCTTATCTCTCTGTTCTGGTTTCTTGTCGTTATCTCATTCATTATGATTCTGCTACAACAGCAACTTTATGAAACATTCCCACATGGAAAAACACAATGGGCTCATAGAGAGAATAAGGCCGGCAAGAAGAGCTGGGTTTGAGATTATATAATACAATTCCAACACGTATACACACATACTGTACCCTAGCTACTTACTTTCAGTTGTTTTCCTCTCAATATCGCTTAGACCACAATTTTCAACACATCGAAAAGCATATTATTAAAGGCGTTATCATAACATTTAAAGTAAAATGAAGTATGTGTCCTTGACATATCTTACCAGTTGGTCCATTTAGGCAGGCTGGTAGGTTGATCTATCCATCACACATCTAGGTGGACAATCCCTAGTGTGATGTCACTATTGGGGAGATTTTGAAATGGCTTACACCCAAAGAACATGGAGCGAAAATTTCGCTTCATATTTGCGGCCCAAAAAAGAAATAGTCGTATTGTTTTAAGGGTGCCCAAAAAACAAATCATATTGTTTTAACGGAGCAAAGTGCACAGAGCGTGTATGTAACAGGGCTGGTTTTTTTCTACTTGCTTCAAATAGAAGGTAAGAATTGACTTTCAGGAGTGCCTGGCTGTGGCCACAATACTGTGATTAGCAGGCTAGGTCTGCCCCTGAGGTCAGAAGGAGAAGCCACAGTTCAGCTCATAGGTTCACCTCATCCTCCTGCGCCTCTCAGCATGAAGTGAGGTCAGTCCCTAATAGGGCTTGTACATCAGAATGCATCATGCATTTTTTGGTTGGCGATACACTACCATATTGATTGGACTAAGGGGGTTGTAGTCCTGTAAAATCCTAAATCAACGTAAATATACTGTAACCTAGGCTAATGAACTTTTTTTTGCCACGTCTCACATGAGAAATGCTGAGGCAGTTTCAAACAAACAATGTCTCTTCAAATTGACAAATCATTTCACGATTACGTACTAAACAATGGGCAAAAAAAACCATCACCACCAGAGAGAGAGAGAGAGAGAGAGAGAGAGAGAGAGAGATCTCTGTACACATACTTACTGTGTGTTTGCAGTGTTTCTATAGTTATATAGTATAAATATAAGTTTATATAGTAAATTATTATTTTTTAACTGCAAGTCTTTTACAAGTTA
>OMKP01068852.1:0-15211 GCA_900302375.1 Bathygadus melanobranchus | reverse complement strand
AAAAAAAAACACATATATATATATATATATATATATATATATATATATATATATATATATATATATATATATATATGTATATATGTGTGTAGCCTATATATATATGTACTCTTAATGCTAAAGGATACGAAGACATCTTAGCCAATTGGGTGCTTCCAACTTTGTGGCAACAGTTTGGGGAAGGCCCTTTGCTGATCCAGCATGACTGTGCACAAAGCGAGGTCCATAAAGACATGGTTAGACATGGTTAAGAGTTTGGTGTGGAGGAACTCCATTGGCCTGCACAGAGCCCTGACCTCAATCCCATTGAACACCTTTGGGAGGAATTAAACCGCCGACTGAGAGCTAGTCCTTCTCGTCCAACATCAGTGCCTGACCTCACAAATGCTCTTTAGGCTGAATGGGCACAAATTCCCACAGACACACTCCAAAATCTTGTGGAAAGCCTTCCCAGAAGAGTGGCAGCTGTCATAGCCGCAAAGGGGGGTCCAACTCCATATTAATGCCCATGGATTTTGAATGGGATGTCCAAGAAGCTTATATAGGTGTGATGGTCAGGTGTCCACTGACTTTTGGCTATATAGTGTATGTGTGTGTATATATATATACAGTATGTATATATATATGTGTGTGTATATATATATATATATATATGTGTGTGTGTGGCATTACATATTGAATATGATTTATTATAAATATATATTCTATTTGTTTATGTTGACGAATATAGTTATTGTTGTATAACTATTGTATAACTAGTACCACTTTGATATACAATATTATTACATTACTAACATTTGGCTTATATAAATATTATTGTCTAGCTATTATAACTGTGGTATAACTTAGGTTACTAAAATGTAGCTAATATTGTTATTACTGTTTAAGTTTTGTTGCTGCACTATAACTAATTTGTGTTGTAATGTTTGACCAATATAGAATAAGGCTAGAGAAGAAATGAAAACTAAACAACAGTTTGTTCCTTGTCTTTTTATTGTCTTTGTCTCCACAGCTGTAGCTTTGTGAACAAGAGACTAAATGAGTTGACTGGACACAACCCTCTGTGGAAGAGTCTCTGTTCCCGGTACTGGTTACTGACAGAGTGAGTAAACCCATAACCATATGACCCCAACGCATAACTATTTATAACCCCAACCCTTAAAGGGGAATTTCAATTTAAAATACTTCTGTTTCAATATTTAGATATTTCATAACCATCTGAGCACCCCCCCTACATCCAATAGAGGTCCAATCAAAATCCAACTCCACATTAGACTCATTGTAAACACACGTCCCTGCTTCTCTTGACTGATATTGTCCTTCTAATGAATATGTTGACCTTCATTTTTTTATTAGTTATTTCATTTTGAATCCCTAACGTTAGAAACAGATTTAGTCCACATAGAAGTACGGTTTTCTTCTTCCTTTCGTGACAATTAGAGAGATGCAAAACTTTCTGTTAACTGTCTGCTAACTACATGATATCTAAATCTAACATAGCCAATACAACACGTATATCTGTTAATAACATGTAATCTGTTAATGACTAACTATTAACCTAACGTGTGTGTGTGTGTGTGTGTGTGCGTGCGTGCGTGCGTGTGCACAATGCAACTTTGTGCCAGACATGGCTGGATGTAATCAGACACCCATAACATAACAGCCGAACATGTTCGCAAACGAGAACTAATAGGATATGTTGCGATCACTTTGAAGCCATTGACCACAAAGGCCCATTGTTGGTTGAACCGTACTAAGCGGGCTGGCTTACGTGATTGAGGTAAGGTCTGTGATACTGTAGCGTGATTAAGTGCCTTGAACTTATCTAAACATAACTTACATTATTTTACTACTCGAATGGGGGAAGAATATAACTAATGTTAGATATTACATTATACTATAAAGATTAATGAACTAGCCAATTAAATTTTATCTCGAAAGAGTGAGGTTTCAAAGTTGGTATCTTGCACAAAGACTCGAAGAGCCAAATAAAATGGGTAGAATGTTGAAAAAGCTTGCTGAGCAAGCTTGGGCTAAAAGCAAAGAGACGAAGGATGTCTCCAAATTTTATAGGGTATTTTGCGTCTTTCCTTTATGTATATGTCTAAACACAGAATTAACTCATAAGATATGCACATATTCCAACAAATGAACATGGATTCAAATACTTGATCACTCTTATCAACATTTGCGACAGTAGCTCAGGGGGTAGAGCGGTTGTCTGGCAACTGGAAGGTCGCTGGTTCGATCCCCGGCTCCGCCTACCTAATTGTCGAGGTGTCCCTGAGCAAGACACCTAACCCTAACTGCTCCCGACGAGCTGGTTGTTACCTTGCATGGTTGACACTGCCGTCGGTGTATGAATGGGTGAATGTGAGGCAAATGTAAAGCGCTTTGGATAAAAGCGCTATATAAATGCAGTCCATTTACCATTTACATTTGTAGCTGAGGAATAGACATTATCAATATTCAAAATGGGTTAGCTGGAATGCATATTGATCAAATGTTTAGCCAATTAAAACACATAGTAGAAGGAGATCAAGGGAAAGTGAGAAGGAGCAGGAGTGTCTGTGAGGGGCTCCTCACAGGACCGGTCACAGGCTTTATGACCCCCACTATGGCTAGGGGGCAGAGGTCATTGGCAGAGAAAGAGAGACCTGTATAAACAAAACAAAATGAATGCGATCCCATGAAACATTGTAGGCGTGTTCCATTCATGTCCTTTTCTTGTTTTCAGTCAGAAATGTTGATCGTCCTTATGAGGATGACTTTGTATTTGTATGTATAATGTGTGTGTGTTTGGGAGTGTGCATCTCAGGAGTGTATGGAAGAGGGGCTGGGAAGATGACCCTGTCCCAAATAGTATGGCTACACTCATCAAGAGGTAAACGCATCCTTTCCATAGCTTTACGGTCCTTCTGGTCAAGGCAAGATCAAAAGGGGGTACCTTCCTTGGAATGGAAATGTGTATCGGAGAGTGGGGTTTAGGATTGTTGGAGGTAAATTACTTATCAGGCTCAGATCAGTCAATCACCCTGGACCAAAGTGTGTAATCCAGAGCAGCGCAGCCTGATACGGCTACAACACATTGGATGTCTATGGTAAAAGTTAGACAGCTTGCTGGCTGTTATTATAAGGTTGCCACCACCCATTTATTATGTATTAGTAGAATTATAGTAGTAATACAACACTATTGACCAACCTAATGCTGTATGCCCACATAAGAACTGTTGTGCAATGATCTGCATCCATGAGTTTGACACTAAACTGCCTGGGTCTACCTCTCCATTTGTAAACGAAATAGTGTACAATATTAACATAATGAAATAACTAATTGAAAGTCGACCTTCATTAGAAGGACAATATCGGTCATGAGAAGCAGGGATGTGTTTTTACAATTAGTCTGTCAATTTTATGTTAAGTGGGCTGAACATACATAACCCTGAGCCATATATAACCCTAACTCTGTATCTATGTGTATATCTAGCCTAACCCTGAATCATATATAACCCTGTGTCTGTAGCCTAACCCTGAACCATATATAACCCTGTATCTATGTGTATATCTAGCCTAACCCTGAACCATATATAACCCTAACCCTGTATCTGTATGCGTATGCGTATCTATAGCAGTGACAGGGTGGACAGCACCCTCTCCTGGCAAAGTGTGTTCAAGCAATATTATCTGGACTGGGGTCGCTACATCCAACACTATGCTGTCCTGAAGAAAGCCTGGGATCAACTGAAGGCTTTCCTCTCGCAGCGATGTCCTCGCATGATCGCTTCTCTCAAAGGTAGCTCTCCACCCTCCTTCTCCTCATGGAAGCGTCTCTCCACCCTCCCCCTCCTGCACCCTCTTCCTCCTCATGATAGCGTCTCTCCACACTCTCCCTCCCTTCTCCTCCTCCCTCCATCCTCCTCCTCATGATAGCTTCTCCTCCTCCCTCCATCCTCCTCCTCATGATAGCATCTCTTCACCCTCCTCTTCCTCAAGATAGCGTCTCTTCACCCTCCTCCACCCTCCTCATGACAATCAGCTTTATTCGCCAAGTATATGTACATACGTATACAAGGAATTTGACTTTGGTTTTCCATGACTCACATCTGCTTAGACGTAACACATACAGCAATAACAGGGACAACAAAGCTAAACAAAGGCATAAGCATGAACATTTACCTTTTATGTACAGGTGTAGAGTATACATATATATACACTGGCCACTTTATTAGGTACACCTTGCTAGTAAGGGGTTGGACCCCCTTTTGCCTTCAGAACTGCCTTAATTCTTTGTGGCATATACTCAACAAGGTGCTGGAAACATTCCTCAGAGATTCTGGTCCATATTGACATGATAGCATCACGCAGTTGCTGCAGATTTGTCGGCTGCACATCCATGATGCGAATCTCCCGTTCCACCACATCCCAAAGGTAAATGGTAAATGGCATTTATATAGCGCTTTTATCCAAAGCGCTTTACATTTGCCTCACATTCACCAATTCATACACCGACGGTGGTGTCAACCATGCAAGGTAACAACCAGTTCGTCAGGAGCAGTTAGGGTTAGGTGTCTTGCTCAGGGACACCTCGACAATTAGCTAGGCGGAGCCGGGGATCGAACCAGCGACCTTCCGGTTGCCAGACAACCGCTCTACCCCCTGAGCTACTGTCGCCCTGGCCTCGCCCCGCCTCTAGCTCTCACAAGCCAAAGGTGCTCTATTGGATTGAGATCTGGTGACTGTGGAGGCCATTTGAGTACAGTGAACTCAATTAATTGTCATGTTCAAGAAACCAGTTTGAGATGATTTGAGCTTTGTGACATGGCGCATTATCCTGCTGGAAGTAGCCATTAGAAGATGGGTACACTGTGGTCATAAAGGGATGGACATGGTCAGCAACAATATTCAGGTGGGCTGTGGCGTTTAAACGGTGCTCAGTTGGTACAAAGGGGCCCAACGTGTGCCAAGAAAATATCCCCCACACCATTACACCACCACCACCAGACTGAACCATTGATACAAGGCAGGATGGATCCATGCTTTCATGTTATTTACACCAAATTCTGACCCTACCGTCTGAATGTCGCAGCAGAAATCGAGACTCATCAGACCAGGCAACGTTTCTCCAATCTTCTATTGTCCAATTTTGGTGAGCCTGTGCCTATTGCAGCCTCAGTTTCCTGTTCTTAGCTAACAGGAGTGGCACCCGGTGTGGTCTTCTACTGCTGTAGCCCATCTGCTTCAAGGTTTGACGTGTTGTTGACGCGTTCAGAGATGCTCTTCTGCATACCTCGGTTGTAACAAGTGGTTACTGTTTTTCAGTTACTGTTTGTTGCCTTTCTATCAGCTCGAACCAGTTTGGCCATTCACCTCTGACCTCTGCCATCAACAAGGCATTTTCGCCCAGAGAACTGCCGCTCACTGGATATTTTCTCTTCTTCGGACCATTCTCTCTAAACCCTAGTGTGGCACTGTGTGGTTGGTTTAAGCAGTCTCACCTAGCCAGAGTCTCTAATTGATTCGTTTGGCTGGGTGAGGCTGCACACCTGTGGGCCATTGCCTAATCAAGGCCCACAGGTTAAACCAGCCACCACCACACACACTGGGGAGAGCACTAGAGCACTAGAACTGTTACCATCTGCTCTGTCATTTCATGTTCAAACTTGAACAATAAACCGGATTCTCTGCCACCTTCCTGCGTCCTGTGTCTTGGGGGAACCTTTTAAGAAGCCACTGAGGTGGCGTGTGCAGACGTGACTGCTACACCTAGAGATGGTTGTGCGTGAAAATCCTAATAGATCAGCAGTTTCTGAAATACTCAAACCAGCCCGTCTGGCACCAACAACCATGCCACGTTCAAAGTCACTTAAATCACCTTTCTTCCCCATTCTGATTCTTGGTTTGAAATTCAGCAGATCGTCTTGACCATGTCTACATGCCTAAATGCATTGAGTTGCTGCCACGTGATTGGCTGATTAGATATTTGCGTTAACGAGCAGTTGAACAGGTGTACCTAATAAAGTGGCCGGTGAGTGTATATGCAGGGAGAAACAACTATGAGAGATTGTAGGGAAAAACAATAGTGCAAAAATGCTGGAATACATATTGGATGATTATGTACAGGTTTCTGTTGAAGTTGTTGTTGCCATGGTTTCAGATGGAGCCAAGGAGGAGGAGCTTGACTCCATTGAGACTCAGATTGGCTTCAAACTTCCCAACGATTACCGCTGCTCCTACCGCCTGCACAACGGACAGAAACTAGTCGTACCAGGGTCCGTATCTATCTACCTGTCTGTCTGGTTGTCTACCTGTCTGTCTGGTTGTCTACCTGTCAGTCTGTCAGAAAGTAGTGGTGCCGGGGCCCATATCTGTCTGTCTATCCGTCCACCTGTATGTCTCTCTACCTGTCTGGCTGTCTGGCTATCTACCTTTCTGTTTGGCTTTCTACATTTGTCAGTTTGTCAGAAACTAGTGTTCCCAGGGTCTGTATTCAGGGATGCAAACAACTTGCTTTTCGGGGAATGCCGCTTTTATGACCTCAATTTGGGTGACTTATGTGAATCATCTCAAGTTTTTTCCCCCTACTTTCACCTGCGTTTAAAGTGCAGCATCAATTTCCCACAGATAGAAAGATCAGCCGACATAGCATCTGGCTGACTAGTAGGGATGTCACAAAATATCGATATATTGATTATTGATCGGCACGTTAGCACGAAGTTTTTGAGGTATTGATGTATTGAAATTGAACACACCATATTTAAATTAGACGCCTAATAGGTGTGCTTTCCAATTCCTTCAGTTGGCCTTGCATTTAATGTAGTCTAATTGCCTATCCAGAGCGACTGCAAAACTGAAATAAATCGGGACCTCAGCAAACTACCAAACAGAGGCTGACACTCACTTTATGGAAATTGCCACTTCCCTTGACGCATGCTTTAAAACACCTTGAATACGTAGGCAGTTGCCGAGCATGGCACATTGGCAAGGGAGGCACAATGTGGGCAAACTATGAGGGGAAAAAACTGCAGGCTCGCTAGGTTATACTGTAAGCACAATGGATTTCTGAGGAATGTGTCAATCACACTGCACCTGCAGCCGCCTCTAGCTCTCACAAGCCAATGGTAGCCATATATATATATATATATATATATATATAGATAGATAGATAGATAGATAGGTGGTGCTAAAAAAGTATCAGGTACCAACTTTTTCCTAATGGAAAACCAAAAAAAGAAAGCCGAGACAGTACTATGCAGTGGAAAAACGCCGTAAGTATCTTGGCATCTTTGAGCTGGATGGAAAATTATACTGAAAAGCATGTACAACGTAGACTTCCATAGGTGACAAAAATGGCAACCATTGGCAATCAGTTATGGCAACCAAAATCTGACGCCTGGTTGCCCGCCTGGCAACCACAATTAAAAGTTAGTGCTGAGAATGGATACAACACATCATATTTTGCAAAGTTTGGAAAAGGGCTAGCCAGCCTAATTTTCAGCTTTTTACTGACATTTTTGCCTCTCTACCTGTCTCTTGACCTCTCTGTCTGTCTGTCTGTCTGTCTGTCTATCTGTCTGTCTGCCTCTCTACCCTTCTGTCTCTCTCTGTCTGTCCATCGGTTTGTCTCTCTGTCTGTCTGTCTGTTTCTCGGGTCTTTCTCTCCACCTGTCTATCTCCCTCTATGTCATTGCCCCCTCTAACCGCTACATCTGTCTGTCTATGTGTCTCTCTCTCTACTGTTTGATCGGCAGTATGGCTGTGTCTAACCAATATGTCTGTCTTTCTATGTGTCTCTCTCTATAGTTTGATGGGCAGCATGACTCTGTCTAACCGCTACCGGTCTGAAGACCTACTGGATGTAGAGACGGCAGCAGGCGGCTTCCAGCAGAGGAAGGGGATGAAACAGTGTCTACCCCTCACCTTCTGCTTCCACACAGGACTCAGTCAGTACCTGGCTCTGGACGCCACAGAGGGACGCAACCTCTCAGACATCTTCTACCAATGTCCTGTTAGTATCGCTAACCTCCTCCCTATCACCCAACAATACCCTCCTATCCCTAACACCTACTCCTCACCCTAACCTCCTAACCCTAACCTCCAAACCTCCAAACCCTAACACCTAACCCCCTAAAGATGAGGCATGCAGGCAGCTGCCTGCATTTATACTTCCATGTCACGTTAACTTGTACTCAAGGGGACAGTATATCGTTTCCAACCACGATTCTTTTTTTTTTTCTTGGTAGCACTGGGGCCCCCAACTTCAAAAAGTTAGGAGCACCAGCAAAAATGTAGGAGCACCCACCAAAATGTAAGCAGTACAGACAATATATGTAGATTATTTTTTATTGATAAAAAAGACAATATAAGAAGTAACATAGAAGGATGACAGAGCTTGTGCTCCCGCTAAAGGATTGAACTCTGAAGCTGCGCTGTGTGAAGCTACACTGGCTAGCAATGCTCAACTCACCCTTGTCTCTTGGCTCCAGAGGCGCTTTGTTGAAATGTCAATGAGTTCAGTCCGTTTCACAGACTAGTGTGTTTGCAAAGCAGGCCACACTATTGTTATTCTGTGTCTTACTTGTGCTGCTGCAAGCAGAGAAAGTACTGTTCTCTTGCATACTTCTTATTAGGTATTCACAGAGTGTCTGTGGATACCTATTGTTATTGCCCTGGATGTGTATTATTAGGTATTCAGAGTATCTGTGGATTGTATTTCTAGGGATTCATATTAGGTCTCCAGAGAGTATCTGTGGAACCCTATTGTTTGTATTTGTTAGTGTTATTATAATTTTCTTTACATTTAGAGCATTTGGCAGACGCTTTTATCCAAAGCGACTTACAATAAGTACATTTGTCCAAAGAGTGAACAATATATCACTGACGGTACAGTAAGATCTTAATAGAACACGTTTCAAGCACTCATGATTGCTAGGTTGACCCCTTGCTGGTAAACAGCAAGATAGCCAGGATATAATGCTACACAATGCTAAATACTATTTTAAGTGCCGGTACGTAAGAACACAAGAAGATACAAGATGATACACAATGCTAAGTACTACTCTGGATACGCTGCAAATGTTTGATTGCGGAGGCCAGGTTTCAGGAGCGAGTTGCAGTAGTCGAGGCGGGTGATGGTGAGCGCTTGGAACAGGATCTGTGCTGCCTCATGTGTGGAAGGGCCGGGTCCTGCGGATGTTGTAGAGAACAATTATAGGAGATCGGGCCACTGCGGTGATGTTGGCATTGCAGCACAGTTGATCATCCGGTACCATGCCAAGGTTCCTTGTGGTCGGTGAAGGAGATAATGTCACAATCTTCATAAATGCCTATCTTAACCGCTGCCTCTCACCAATGCTGGCTGGGCCATTTTGTCTTGACGGTGGATTTTGGCACTGTTTACTTTAGAAACAAGGTTGGTTGTAGTTTTGATATGTTTACTTCCATTAAACCTGTGTTCACAGCATACTAATGCCATTTTACCATAGGCCTACTTGCCAAGCTCACCATTTCGTCCAAGTATGGAAGACTTCATATAGTCCGTATATAGTTTGGTTTGCGTCTGTCGTGTGCTCCGTTGTAGAGTGCTTGGCTGCAATGCTGTGCAGGAGGTCAGCGGTTCAAATCTGACCTCAACTACCTTGTGAGACATGGCACAAAATCTGTCTAATATGATGTATGCATTTGCCCATGCTCATCAAGCTCGCCATACCAGGCAGGACGCCATTCTAATTTCTTGCAACTCAACTTTATTATTATTATTCTTCTGCCGCATATTTAGGAGGTTGATTTACTCCTCCAAGTTAAAACACTAAAATCAACAACTTGAGACATGAACATCTGGGAGTTTTCAAATTTGGACACATCTGGAAACCGTAAGTGAGCAGGCTTTCAAAACGTGTGATACTGCGTTGACCACAAAACTTGTTTTCTGGGGCTTGTTTAACATGCTGAATCTTTTTGCCTCAAGAACCCATAAGGTCTGCCTGAATAGATTTCTTCTCCCCAGTGGGGGGAAAAAAGGACTTCAACCACTCCAAAGGTGAACAACTCAGTTGTCAAAGTTGGTATGCGTGTAAGCAGGTGAACATTTTTTCCCCAAGGACCCATAAGGTCTTTCTGGCTAGATTTTTCTGTTTTTTTTCCTCATGAACCATGAACCCAAATGACATAAAATGTCATATGGTTTTTTATGTGCCTGACCATGTGTTATAGTTAATTTAGTTAGTTAAAAATGGTAGAGTTACCAGCACACAAGGTTAAACTACTAGAATAATACGTAGTTAATACATGTTTCAACATCCAACATCTAGTTTAGATTTGAACTTTCAAAGCTAGACAACTCATAACTGTTTTGTCCCCCCTCAACTGGTGCGATGCAGAACACATTTGCTACAGGAGAGCCCACTACAATGATGCACGTAGCAAAATGCTTTTTAGCCAAATTTAAAGTAGGATTTTGTTTGTGATGTTAAGCATTTCAAATAGCTCCTGTAAGTGTACAAACTAGCAATTGTGCAGAGAACATTCAGCTGGGAAAAAAATGGTTTAATCAGAACAATTATTTGCACAAATGCTCCCAATTTATATTTCAAGGTCACACAGATACAATTTCGGGAGCATATGTGACCAAAATGGTCCCAATTTCAAGCCCTGAAAGAGAAATGCGAGACCAAGTCTGCTCTCACAAGTCTGATGTATTGCTTTTTCAAGAGAGCAGAGAGCAATGTGATAATTTTGCGATGTTTTTACTGCACACCCCCCAATATACCGCTACCTGCAATTGGTGAACAATACCACATGAATGATCAGGAATGAACTCAGTATCTGGTATCTATTAATATTTAGTATCTTTTAAAGTATGGACTATGTGGTGTCCCACAAGGCGTAACTTGCCTTTCATTTGCTGGTTTCCAGCCCAGGCTCTGCCATTTCTCCCCAGAGGTTATGTTATAGCATAGTAGGACTGCTGAATGCCAGAGAACTAAGCTCCGAACATTAAGTCCTAACCCTAACCCCATTAACCCTAGTCTCACAAATCAGACTTTCGGTTAATATCTAAAGACAAGCTGACACGGGGCGTTTTCACTTTATTTCGCTTCATAGTTGTTTGGACCAATCATGTTGTTGGAGCATCTGTGAGTGCGTAATTGGCAAACACAAACTCGGCCAGCAATACATTAACATTTACATTTAGGGCATTTGGCAGATGCTTTTATCCAAAGCGACTTAAAAAGTACATTTGTCGAAAGAGGGAAACAACAATATATCGCTGATGGTACAGTACAATTAGAATAGAACAAGTTACAAGCACTCATGATTACCAGGTCAATATAACAAGTTACAAGCTTACAATTGCTAGGTTGACCCCTTACTGTAAAAGAGTAAGTGCCGGGACACACCAGCATACAGGACCCTACAGTACGTACAAACATGGAAGTGCTAAGGATCCAGGAGGGGATGGGATTCGAGCAGTGATCGGGTAGGTGGGAAAGGGTTGGGGAGGAGAGGTGGGTAAGAGGGGAATCTATTCAGAGTCCAGGTGAACTCTGACTAGGTGGGTCTTGAGTCTCTTGCGGAAGTAATAGTAAACAAAAAGAAAGATGTCTGAAAAGGTTTAAAATCAGCACCATGTAGACTGGTCACTGTAGAAATACACATATTAAAATCCACTTCTGAAAGCTTCATTCACTCACGCAAATGAGTTTTCTTTCTGTAACGAAACAGGAAAAACTCCACCCCTTGCAGTTTTTGGTTTCCCGGCCCAGGCTCTGTGCTGTCTCCCCCATAAGTTCTGCTATAACATAGGACTGCTGGTGCTGAGATTACATTAACCCTAACCAAGGGTTTTCCCTGGGTTTAGGCCTACTGGGACCATGGAACACACTGCTGTCTCGGCAGGGAGACAAAATAACTCTTTCACAAAGTTTTTTTTCAGCGCCGATACCGATTATTAGTAATCAAGGCGAACAATAACATATATACATTATATATGCAAATATACATTTGCAGTAAAAATTAAAATCTTGTGTCAAAATTTAGAATAACACAAACTCCAACACAAACTTTTGTTGATGCCTTTAAGGTTTTGCCAGCCAGCCAAGCATGGAGGCTCCATGCTTGGCCTCCATGTACTGTTCCTTTACCTCCACTTAATTATTATTCATATGCAATTTATCATTTGTATTACTCAATATACATACACAATTTGTTTTCACATCTCAACCTCCAAGACATTTTGACACATACTATAAGAAGGATACTATGTAAATACAAGAACTTAACTTTACTAGTACTGAATGGTTTAAACTGAGAGTATGCCCAGCCCTGGTAAGTGGTGTACAAGAAATAACTTTATAGCCTATCGATTTTTTTGCCAGTTGGTGAATTTATGGATCAACAAATGGACTGGTTGACATTTGCCATCGCATTCAAGTTGGCTCTATGAGACTCAACATTAGCTCATGTTATTATGGCCATTGGTCATATATAACATAAAAAACACAGACGGCGAGTAATGTTACATTCGCAATATGGTAGTTGAAATAAGTTCTAGTTGTACTGGCGCCAACGATACTCAGAGATATAGCTATCGCTACATGAATAAACTATTATGTTATAGTTAACTGTATCACTGCAACAAAGTGCATTATTCAGGCATTTTTAGTGGGAACTGGGCATGCTTTTCATCATAGAAAGCGATAAGATTGAGATGTTTACTGCAACTTCAGAAATATCTTCTGCCTTACCTTCGAAACACAGCTCTACTTGCTCACCGGAGCTGTTCCAGTCTGCAAATGCACTGTGCCTGTCTGTGGCACAGTAGCCTTAACCGTTGACTTGTGACGTGTAAGCAATCAGATAGTGCTGTGGACTCCTGCCCACAGCACATGATTGCTTTGCTAGAGACTACAGAGTGGTGGCTATAGACAGAGATAGGCGGCCAATTCCGATAATCGTAAAAATGCAGAATAAGCTCAGATCATCGACTAGGCTACGATAATCGGCCAGGCCGATAAACGGCTATAAAAAAGCCTTGAGTCTGATGTAAAGGGAGCAAAAAAATACAGACCTGCTGCACACCTAATCCTTACCCCCTTCTACCACTCTCTCTCCCTAGGACCAGATGGCCCAAGACCCCTCTGCCATAGACATGTTTATAACAGGTTGGTACAGTCTAATCAGTATATATTAATTTGAATAATTACTAATTTACTAACTAATTTCATTGTCTTAATATCATCACATCTGATCTGTAATCTTCTTAATATGATCACATCTAATCTGTAATGTATTTATCTGTAATCTATTAATCTGATCACATCTAATATATAATCTAATCATCTGACCGCTTCTAATCTGTAATCTATTCATCTGATCTAATCTGCAATCTATTTAATAAATTACGATGAATAAATGCCTTCAATGCAGTGCTGTTCGGATTGGAAAGTGATGTACTTTAATTTAGAACAGCCTCAATAGCAGCATCTAGCTTGTCTATAGCGGTCGCCATTGTTGTTATTAGACCTCTTTGTTTCCGGCGAATCATTAGTCTCCCCGTGGCGATCGTTTTTCAACTGAGAAATCACTGTTTCATGTCATGATGCCAGACCTGAATCAGTCTGCTTGGAGGAGTGGGCGAAATTCAGAGGGCTGGACCCAGACAAATGCACTAGTGTGGTGCAATTTCATTGAAAATTTGCATAATGTACAAACCATATTTTTAGTTTCATGATCATTTTAATTACCCCCATATGTGCATCACAGCGCTGTCCATTACAACCCATCCAAGATGGCGGCGCATGCGGACGCAGCGGCTACTCTCTCTCCCGATAATGCGGTGTTTACATGTTTTTTGTCCTGTTATTCGTCGCATGTGTGTAATTGTTCGCGTTTATTTGCCTCAAGGCAAACATACAGCCGTGATAGACTGCTCGACATCGGCAGTACTGGATTTACCGACTTAAATTCGGCGTACGTTGAAGAGCTACGGGGCTTTGGTCTACTCCAGCGGCCCACTATACCACCGACCCCCACTGCTGCACCACGCCCGCAAAGGACGCGCCACAGGCGGTGCAAGAGGAGGCAGAAGCGGGACAAGCGCGGGGGTATCCGAGCTAGGCTAGCGGCTAGCCCAAACAAGCCAGCTATACCATCCATCCTACTCGCCAACGTACGCTCTTTGGACAATAAACAGGACCACATACAACTTTTGAGATCGACACAGCAGGCCGTGAGAGAGTGTTGTGTTTTCGTTTTCACGGAATCATGGCTTAACGACGGCATCCCGGACTCCGCCATTCAGCTCGACCAGCTAACATGCTATCGGGCGGACAGGGCCCTCACTGAAGGAGGTAAGACCCGCGGTGGCGGTGTCTGTGTTTACATCAAAGATGCCTGGTGTCAAGACACTGTGGTGGTACGAAAACCCTGCTCAGCCCTGGTGGAGTTCATGTTGTTAGTCTATCTGCCGAGGGAGTTTATAGCCATCTTGCTAGCTGCTGTTTACACCCCACCCTGCTCTAACAACAAGGACAGAGAAGGGGCACTGTGTGAACTGAACAACGCTATCAATGAGCAACAGACAGCCCATCCAGATGGGTTTCTCATCGTGGCTGGCGATTTCAACCATGCAAACCTCAAGTCAGTGTGTCCACAGTTACACCAACACATTGATTTTCCAACACGGGGAAACAACACGCTAGATCTTGTTTACACAACCCAGCGAGGAGCATACAAGGCTTCACCCCTCCCCCACCTGGGTGCTTCTGATCACATCACTGTTATGCTAATGGAAGCATACAGACCAAGGGCTAAAGTCATCAGACCGGTTCAGAAGCAAGTAAGGGAGAGGATGCACTGCACTTCAGGACTGCTTTGACACCACAGACTGGGACATGTTCAAGCAGGCAGCCACCAACAACGATCACACCAACATCCAGCAATACACAGAGACTGTTAATGCCTACATCAGTAAATGCATCGATGATGTCACGGAGACCAAGACCATCACAGTACGGCCAATCAGAAACCATGGCTGACAGGGGAAGTCCATAGGTTACTGAGTGCCCGGAACGCCGCCTTCAGAGCAGGTGACGAGGCTGGCCTGAGAACAGATAGGGCCAACTTGGACCGTGGCATCAAAGGTGCAAAAAGGCAGTACACCAGAAGGATAGCCCACCGCTTCAGTGACAGCAGAGACACCAGGAGCCTGTGG